>JXSR01S037014.1:108282-127848 GCA_000969725.1 Ophiothrix spiculata | reverse complement strand
GTATGCAGAGCCCGTCTTAAAATCAATGAACAAATATAAACGATTTCAAATAAATAAATGATCAACATGATCAATATCAATTCCTATTTTTATTTAGCCATCAATATATTCGACTGAGTGCCCTATAAGGAGGAGCATGCGCATGAGCCTGTTTTCAATCCAGGGGAGAGGCGGCGGGGGCGCTATAAAGTGTACTCCAAAATGATCAAAACTTAAACGCCACATAATTCAAAAACTAAATAACCCCACACACTGTAAGTTGGTGACAATAGAAAAAGTTGTATGTCCCCTGAAATAAAGATCATAGACAAAGACCCTAATTGGTTCACCAGGGGCGTCAGAGATATAGCACATGATCAAGATCCATCAGAGCTCCCTCAACAGAGACGGTGGCCGGCACTAACTTCCAGCGTATACGACTATCTTATGAGACGCTTGGCCAATCAAGATCAGGCCAGCGTTTCTGAGTCCTTCCTAATAGCGCTCGGATCGAAAGCTCCCCAAGGTTAGTTATTTTACGTTGTGAGAAAGAAAATAATTTCTTTATCACTAATGTATGATGTCATTACATGTTTTGGCACAAAAATGAACGAAAGCCATGCATTAGTCTTCAAGAAGTGAGCATTAGAAGTTCTGAAGGAAGTTTGGACACTTTTCACAGTTTAGAAAGGTCGTAAAACTCAAGCGGCAAGTATGTGTTCAAGGACAAGGGCGTCGAAACCGTATAGGCCATGTGGGGTTTTGCCAAAAAAAAAATAGTTTGATGCGTTTTATTACAGTCCCCGCATAAACATGATAAATAATCACAACATAGCACTGTACAAATTCGTTTTTAGTAACTGCTATCTCCTGGGGCTTGGTTGTTTCCATATTTTTGATACCTAAAGGCCCTACTAAAGGACCACCGGCCGCACCACTTTTAGCAAGGGCCGCACCACTTAAAATTTAATTTTTCTTCCGACGCCCCTGTTCAAGGATATCAACTTATCAAACAAAACAGATATTTTTCATTTGGCATGTTTCTTCTCCTTGATGATGCATAATCATTGATCATGTTGATAATGATACAGGGGTTGCTTTTACACTTTTAATTCAACAGGACAGAAGGACCAGTAAGTCTCAAAATCCACAGGTCCTTCACTAAACTTACAGGTCCTTCAAAAGGACTTTTAATTCCAAAATCCGTGACAGCCTAAAAAACGATCGCACCGAAGGACCATCTCATTGCTGAACTGGTCGGTCCTTCCGAAATTCTGTCGGTCGGGACCGACGGTCCGACAGTAAAGTCGAACCCTGATGATATCGGAGTCTTGACAACTTAAGGCTTCAGTCCCTAAAAACGTCTCGCTCGGCTGAACGTCATGTTTACTGCAAGATTTCACCTACTTACACCCATCAGAATATCACCATTTTTGGCGTACGTATTGCATAGAGTCTCTTGTTTATACATACAACTTTACTAGTGATTTCACGTCCACACTGTTGTTTGAAGTGGACATTTAATAATTTTTAACCCAAAATTCATTTTTTTTCTTCTCAGAACGTTGAAAAAGCAGTATAAATAGCTGGAATGTGTTGCATACTAAAGTTTTGAACCCATTCTTAAAATTTAATATCATTTTGGATGAAATTTGGTTAATTTTGAGCTCATTTATTGGTATTTTTTGTAAATTTAGAATTGTGCAAAAAGGAGGGCGCTATACATATTTCAAATTATTGATTAAATTTGATTATCGATTATGTCGTTTGATCTGTGAAGATTTTGGTTAAAAATGATAAATTAAATTTTCTTGAGGTCATATGCTTCATTTGCATATCTAATTTCGGTAGTACACACCAGCATATCTCTTCCACATCCAAAAATGAGTTTTTATGAATAGCGCCATCTATTTTGACACTTAGAAATAAAATGTCCCTATTTCTATTGGGTTCAAACAACAGTGGATCCATTTATATCAAGGTCAAAATGACGCCTAAAGACTACTTCATAAACTTTTTCGCCGAAACCTCATAATTTCATGATGTTCGAACAATTTGACTGGTTTCAAATTTTGACAGATTGTAGGCTTGATCCTTCTTATTGAATTACAAACAATATTTTATAAACATGATGAGTTGATTTTGAATGATAATGTAACAAACCCGGGGTGTTTTGCCCGAAAATCCGGACGTGAATTACGACTCTGACTAACCCCCGCCATAATCCATAGTTCGAGTCCCCGCAAAGGCAGTGGAAACTATTTATCTTTTCATCATTGAAAAATAGTTAGGATTCATATTTTCCTGAGCATATGGATTCCTCGTCCCCCTAACTTAAAACATCATTTGCGTTAACGGAAACCGAGTTGAGAAAAGCTTAACTTTCCACTGCGTTACCGTTACCGGCTGCCGCATCCGCAGTCCGTTTGCGTTTTGAGTGTGAATTAATTTGTGGTAGGCCTACTGTTTGCGGTATAAATTATTGGAAATTATTAGACCCGTTAACGTAAATCGTTTTTCTCAGCTTTAGCCGACGACTTGAAAACGCAAAGGAAAGTTCCGATTTTCTCAACACGATTTGCATTGTTGTAAGTGGTGTTGCGTTTTGATATCGATTAATCAGAACAGCTCATTTATTATAGCTCCAAGCGTGCATGTGCTTGGCTCTACAGTTAGGGACTTAGTCACACGTTAACGTATATACTAGCGCTAGAAGTAACTCTTAACGTACAACAGTTTTGCGTACTGAAATTATTACTAACGGACACCGTATGGATAATAGATTCAACGTACGCTAAAAGCCAGATTCCTTTTATCCGTTTGCGGTGGAGATGCAATGCGTTTTGCACTGTAATGGAATACTGGTAGTGGTATTCGGTTCCATTTTATCATCTTCTCTAATTGAACAGTTTCCCCGACCAAAACGCATTCAAAACAGGTGAATCACTTTAGGGACCGATTCAAGTAAACATGCATGCGTTTCCAGATAGCCGCACCGCAAACAGACTGGATAAAAGAAATGACCATGATATCGATTCACGCACCGCATTCGGAAGCTGATGGTCAAAATTGAATCTCTACTTCAACCTGATACCATATAATCATGTTACATCATAATCACCTTACAGTGCAAAACGCATCGCAACAGCACCGCAGAAATGGATAAAAGGAACCCGGCCTTTAACAGACACTTCCGTATGGCAAACCCGAACCCGAAAAACGAACACCAATAAATAAACAAAACAGAGTCCCGGTGTAGCAGGAATGTCCTCCGTTCTTATAGTCCAGATTGTAAAGTAAAGTATAGGATAACAACTCTCACGCACTATTAGTTTCATGCTTTATTCCGTTATAGTCTTTGGAAGGCGGACTACCATTTCAAGGGGACTACGATTACTTTTGCATCGGGAACAGAGTAAGTTAGGCGTGCGTTTGGCTTATAAATAAATAAATTGCAGGTGATTTATAGTGCACTACGCCTCCCCCGACTTGTAATTCCACGCGGCCTCAGCACACTTTACAGAGCATATACAATTTGTTCTAATCATTGGGTTGAATCACTACCTGGACTCCCTGGGGCCAAAGGGCTTACTGCGGCCTACATTGATTGGCGCAACCCTAGCTTGAGCAAGTTACACCCTCATAGTATATACAGTTTTCGCACACTCAGCTCCAGCCTAGACTCAAACGCGAAACGATCAATACAGCAGATGATTAACAGTCCGAGAACTAACCGACTGAGCTAACGAGAACTATTATAGCCATTTAACCATCGATGTATGCAGCCTAAGCCTAATGTGACATAACCTTAACAAGGCAGATAATATCAGCCAACATATTGGAGTGTTGTCAGGGTTTGAGGTTGAAATTGACTCCGCTTAGGCCCAATTGAAGACTCCTCAAAAATCAACCAATCAACATTTATAAAGTACCAAAACCAAACCAACTTACCCTCAGGCAGTCAACAAGGCAAATAAGAATAGATGAAAAAGTAGTCATTTGTTATAAGCAACTGTGGAAAGATAACATTTCAGGTGTTTCTTTTTGGATAGTTTGACCTGCTCTAGTTCAATCTTTATGTAATATGATTTTTCCAATTCAGAAAAGTTTCAAAGTATATTTTGCCCTATGCCCATAAAAATGGCCTAATTTGAACTTTTGCTCAGGGGTTATTAAGATATTTTTTCAAAACCATGCCTGTGTTTTTAACTATAACTAAGATGGTGGGGGGGGGGGGTCAAAAAGCAATTCTTCCATAGTCACAAAATCTTTATTAATGATCCAATGAACACCAAATTTACACAGAATATAGCCTGAGGACTCTTCTACATGGAACTACTGTTCAATATGAATTTAGTCAAAATGTCTTTCCATGCATTTACGCCACCGTAGAACCCAAGCATCAAATCCAGTTTGGAAATACTCTGGAGCTTGCTTCCTGGCCCATGACTTAACAGATGACTTGACTTCATCTAAGTCTTAAAATAGGTACTCACAGAAACTTTCTTTCATTGGCCCAACTAGATAGAAGTCTGAAGGTGCCAAGTCTGGGTGCCAAGTCTGGACTGTATGGTGGATGAGGTATCACAGATCACCCCATTTTGGCTATTGCTTGGGTTGTGAAAAGTGACATGTGGCCTTGCAGACCTGTATGGAATGAATCTTTTGGGGTGACATCTTCTTCCTGATGGCTTTCCTCAGCTTGCGAAGTGTAGTTACGCATCTTTCACTGTTGACTGTGTGACCCTCAGGCAAGAAGTCTGTGAAAATAACACCCTCTGTGTCCCAAAACACTGTAACCATCACCTTCAGAATCGATCTGGCAGCCTTGAATTTCTTGCGACGTAGATTTAAATCATTAAGATGTGGTCATGTGGCACAAATTTGATGTAATGAATTGAACTCTTTGAGGTTATGATGGAACTCATAAAATGAAAGTACTGAACCAACCTTCAGCAGTATTTTGATTTTATTTATCAGTCAAATTATTTATCAGGATTCAAAGATTTCAAACTGAAAAACAGCTGCTGATACAACATGCTGGAGAGATTCTGTAGAGGCTTTATGGCATACATTGCTGCATGTAAAAAATGAAGTATGCCAGTCTTGCCACTCTCTTTGTCTATAATGCATGCTATTAAATGCGACCGTTTACCATGAACCTTCAGTAAAGTCAGAATTTTTCATTTTAAGATACTGGGCAAATTACATGATAAAGTGCATTCTGACAAAATTGAGATTTTACATAATCAAAATTTTCATAAATTGCCTTGCAAAATATCTATGTCTAGAAAATGTACATAAATGAACATTTCAAAGCAAGATGTTTTGGTTTTTACATGTCAGAATTTGTCATACTTCAAAGAATAATAACCCCTCTTCTGGGCATCATAATTTTTAAGCTGAAACTAAGTTTGATATGGAATAAGACAAAATTGACCTGTCTGGTCAGGAGCTGCTAAAATTCAAATTCTCACAAAAATTACAAAAGTAAACATTGATTTTTTTGAAATGCAGATTTAAAAAATCTGTCTCTTCAAGTTCTGAACGCATCACATGTTGTGTACATACATATGATGATTACAAATCCATCAAAGTTTATGCAGCCAAGCCCGCACATTCATATATTGTCTTGGGAACTACTTTAAGCAGAGGTGTCGGCTATGCTGTAACCATGCTCCTAAGAAACCTGGGGGTGGAGGCAGGCAATTGGGTATATTCTGACCAGGTAACCAACTGTGTTATCAAAAAGGTGAGACCTAGACAGGTTTCAAGACTTGCAATATAGGGTATCAAAAAACGACCTGGTACTCTACAAGTCTCATATAGGGTATCAAATTTGGCTTTTTAAGTCTCTGTTAGGGTATCAAACTAAGAAGAATGGTTGAATTAATCACAATGGTGCCTGAAATTGCCAAAAAGTGCTTCAAATACCTAGAAGTGTTCAAATTGTATAACAGTTACATTTTGCCAAGGATTTCTTATAATAATTCTTATAATAATTATTTCGTCACATTTGAGTACGGTCTCAGATAGGGTATTGATATGAACAGGTATGGTCCCTGATAGGGTATCCATACAAACGGATATGGTAGATTTATGGTCTCAAATAGGGTATGATTATTTCACCAGTTTTTGATCTCACATAGGGTCACCTTTGGAACCAGCAAAACTTTGATGGTAATCCAGGCAGCTACCCCCCCCCTCCCCTCCTCCCCCTGGCTTGAAAATTGCTATTCAGCCAACAGTGTATTAACCAAGATATTATAATGGGTATTACAATCCACTAGTCAGATTGCCATATTGACATACTCCAGACTACCCCTGCCTGTCAATAATTACATCCAACACTTTTTTTCCCTCAAATGGTCATAAATTCCACCACGGTGAAATATTGCCTCTCATAACCAGTTCTTTTTCTTGCTTTTTCTGTGTCTTTTCTAAGGTCTTTATTGTTTCTTCATTTTCTTCTTTGTTCTTATCTGGATATAAGTCAGGAAATTCAAAAGTTTGACCATCATGCTGTAAGGAAAAAAGAAAGAACATGAAAGAATAATCAGTAAATGTCCTAATTTGTTAAGAGAATAGTATTAGCTACCCTCCTCCCTCCCCAACCCCACCCGTGTTTGTTAAACAAAATATGTGCCCATCCATCTCAAAAGAGCCGAACAAACTTGATTTGCGCTACTGGTGAAAATACATGTCAAAGTCGTAATTTGCCAAAATTGATTTTTTGACAGATTCACAATCCTTATGCTTACTTCCTAAACACAAGCAATTATAAATTCTCTATCCTGCCCATCTAAAGCATAGAACCACCAGAGAGCTCAATTTTGGGGTAATCAGGACCATTCCACATCAGTTGCCGTCTGACTTTAATAAGTCATTATTTGGGAATGGATGCTCTTTTGGACTAAACACTCAATCAAGTGTACCTGCTGTATCGCTACATGCAGCGATATCATATCGCTTCATGAAGCATTGTAGATTTGAACCATCCATTACACAAAATCAATAGCTAGGGTAATTAGTAATTTAAGTAACTGTCACCCTTGTCACAAATTATTAAAACGATTAACCATTGCATTTTTTATCCAGCTCTTATCAAATTGCGACCATTTTCCATCAGTGCTGGCTAATAAACTTGTTTCTTATTTTAATATGGCCAAATGACACAAGAGAAGAGATCAACGTCGGCCCATGAGCCTCTGCGCCAGATTGGCAAACCCATTTTGCTCTAATTTTTTTCAGCAAACTCTTCCTAAATAGCCCATGTATTTTGTTAAATAATATCATTATCTAAATATAATAGAAATTAACAGAATGTCCCCAATTTTGATTTCGAATTTTGTGTATATATTTCGCCTTGCGCAATACACATTTCTATTAGTATTTATAACATTGTTTCGAATTTATCAGTAAGCCGTGTGGTGTCGTGGTGGAATTCTCGCCTGGCGATCGCGGATCTCATGTTCGATTCTTGCGTTGGCCCACTATTTTACATTTTTTTTCTTCATTTCTTTTCTTTTTATTTCAATAATATCCAATCATTTTCTTTGACTAGTCACTCTCTATGATACAATTTTACTTTTTTTTCCCATTCTTTCTTCTTCTTTTTTTGATTAAAATAAGTCTGAGCTAATATTTAATATACGGTATACTTTGTGCGGTAGCCATACCCCGATAGCGAAAAATAGGTATCATCGGATGATCCTTGTGTGTTTATTAGGAGTACACTTAGGTAACTTGTGATAAAATAATGTTAGGAACATTCATCTCCTTATGGGTATGTGTCAAAAACCTTAAGTGTACTCCGATTATAACCACAGTGAACTTCTAAAGTTGGCCAATTTTGACAAAAACGCAATGTATTTCAATGGAACAAATTAGCGATATTTGAGTTTCTGTATAAGAGATTGGAAATCCCGAAAAGGCTAATATGGGCCGATGTTGATCTCTTCTCTTAAATGACACTATGCAAACAAATGAAAATAAGTAAAAAGTAGGGTGTCACATGTGGCAGATTATGGTGGTATACCTACCAGAGTAATGTGGGCTACTTTGTAGTCATCCTTGGGTTTAAATCTCTCATTCTTATGATTTCTTAAGAGCGGAATAATCCTCACTTCGGTATTGACCTTGGCTACAGAAACTTGGTAGATTTTTTCTAAGTAGTCTTTGATTTCAAATTTTGTCATTCTGGAAAGAAAAAATAAATACATTTTTGTATAAAGGTTGCTCTTGTGACCTATTTAGGTATTATCCCGGGGGCGCCACTCATCTGTGGAACTTGTAATCATGTGTGTTAATGAAAACAAGGGTTTAGGGTAGTTTTGATGAGCAAAACTAGGATCCTACAGGATCCTCATTTAGGGTATCAAAACAGGCAATTTCAAGACTTAATGGTATGTATTTTCACAGGCAATCTTCGTTTAGAACAACTACCCATTTTATGCCC
The DNA here is from genome assembly GCA_000969725.1 of Ophiothrix spiculata. Classification (NCBI taxonomy): domain Eukaryota; kingdom Metazoa; phylum Echinodermata; class Ophiuroidea; order Amphilepidida; family Ophiotrichidae; genus Ophiothrix; species Ophiothrix spiculata. The sequence goes on along the minus strand of JXSR01S037014.1, from coordinate 119,411 downwards.
CCATTTGTAATCATATTTCAACAGGTATTGGTCAAAAATTGTCTGTTTCTGTCTATTGTCAATGTTCATGGTGTTTTATGTCCACATCATAGATGAGTGACCTCCCAGGGGGTATTACACAACTAAAAACTTGTGTGCATCAAATTAAAAACTGGATGTCAAGAAATAAATTACAGCTCAACCAGGGAAAAACAGAGTTTTTTATTGCGGCATCAACCAGATTCATAGGTCGTCTATCGGGAGTTAAATTGACTCTTGATGATGTTACAGTTGACCCAACTTTGGCGCTTAGAAATCTTGGAGTCGTTTTTGACCCAGTGTTGAACATGTCCAGTCAAATTTCATCTATCATTAAATGCACCAGCTTTCACTTACGTAACCTTTCTAGGATCAGACGCTTCATGGATTTTGAAACTTCTAAACTTGCTGTTCAGGCACTTGTGTTTTCCCGAATAGACTATGGTAACGCTTTACTGCTCGGAGCCACTGATTATGATTTGACTCGTCTTCAGCGCCTTCAGAATCGGGCAGCTAGACTTATATTTTTGGTTGGACGTGACACACCTAGCGCCCCATTGTTAAGTCGTCTTCATTGGCTGCCGATCCGTAAGCGTATTGAATTCAAGATCCTGACAATCGTCTATAAATGTGTGAATCAATTAGCACCTGAATATTTGCAGAATCTCATATCATTCAAAAAGCCAATTTATGCCACTCGTTCATCATACGATACCACCCTTCTCGCAATTCCAAGATCAAGAACATGTACTGGTGACAAAGCTTTTCAAGTTGCAGGACCACGTCTGTGGAACTCACTTCCCATAAGCATCAGAAAGGCTAAAACATTGAGTGCTTTTAAATCATGTTTGAAAACACATCTGTTTGAATAAGGGTTCACTTATTGTTTTCTTGTTAATTTATGTTATTTATTTCTGTTTATTATTGTTTTTCCTCTGAAAGCGCTGTGATCTTTGTAGGGCGCTATACAAATGCCTGGTAGTATAGTATAGTAGTATAGTATTATACATCATCAAATCAAATGCTTTTTTAGGAAAATGACAAGGATGGGTTATATAATGGGGCCCATATGATGGTGTGCGGTACTATAAACTTTTTAGAGATACAAATTATGTGTATTCTATTGCATTTTTCAAATTTTTCCAAATTTGCACCTCATTCAACACAGTAAAAACTGAATCAATTTAGTAATTTTGAACCCAAAATCACACCAACAATTTACATTCAATGAAAAATGGTTTGAAAATTAGGGACTTCTGTTTGAAATCTGCAGGGTTTTTAAAATAGATAAAAGCTCATTTGCGGTTCTTGAGGAGAGAAAGAGAGATTAAGCGATGATGTAAAAACATATCACGCAGGGCTCTTGATACCAATACATCAATATGACCTCCAATCAATGATGATGTTTTAAAAACATAGGTCACGCAATGCGTTCGATTAATCAAGCACCCATACGGTACCGTAATCTCCCCAAACAAAGTCCCTGAACTGGAGTCAGTGAAATACAATACATCAATATGACCTCCAACCAAACACATTTAGGCCAAAAAAAAAAATTATGTTTGTTTGCCCTCAGCGACCGACCCTAAAAATGCCAAAAATTAGGGTCGCGATTTTAGTTTTTTTTTTTTTTCTTCAAACATGTAAAATATGAAAACTCAATATTTTTGATGTAAAACGTAATATTTAGCAGTGTGAAGTCACATTTAGTAGTATAAAATGCATATTTCCTCTAAATAATGACCCACAATTTTTGATTAAGCCCTGCATTGCTTGGTATTCATGATAAAATCCATGGAATGACATCATTCTTTAAAATTATGTGAAGAAAAAAAAAAAAAAAAAAAAAAGATTAACCGACCGACCGACCCAAAATTTTAATATTTCCACTGGAGGGCAAACAAACAATTTTTTTTTTTGGCCTTATCTTTACTAAATTTGAACTGGTAAGATAGAACAGACAATGAGGACCTAAGAAAGATCAAACTAAAAATGCTGGAGCAGTCAATAAAATATGTTACAATGCCTTCATTGGGTTTGAGGAAACTCACAACAAAAAGGGGGATCGGATAATAAACTCGACATTACTGTACTTACTGAATCGGACAGTGGAAAGTGACAATATTGGGGGGGTTGTCCACTTTATTCTTGACTAGCCTCATTCAATACTCAGGGAAGAACAGCCTTCTCTGTGGACCACCTTTCCATTTTAATAAACTCAATCTTACTGTACTTACTGAATTGGACAATGAAAAGTGACAATATTAGGAGGATTATCCACTTTACTCTTGACTAGCCTCATCCAATACTCAGGGAAGAACAGCCTTCTCTGTGGACCACCTTTCCGTGTCAAGGGAAATCTGAAAATAGAAAATAATTTAAAACATTTTCATAATATTTATGGACAGGCTACCTACATCACTATGTGGCTTACATTACCAAGTTGTGAGACTAAAGCTGTGTTCACACATAATAATAATAATAGTCATGACTAGTCATAACTTGCTCTTGAGCGAGATAACTAAAGCAGTGGCGTTCACACTGGGACACGACTTGCGTGTTAAAAACACGTATGGTCATGAGCGACACACTCTCTATCGTTCACACTGGGAACTTGCTTACTTAAGCAGCTCACGAGCAAGAATATAGTCATGACCAAATTATTCTGTGTGAACACACCCTAAGATCTAAATTATGGGAGGATTGGGAGTGATGATTAGAAATGATTCAAGCCAGCAAGATATTATACTGTATAAACCTTGAAGTATTCAACAAGCAATCAAACTCTGTTACGAAATCCATAGCATATTTCTTGTATTCTACAACACTGTGACCTGGTGGTTTTGTATTGTGTAGGAGAGTAATGATTGGTTAGGATTAATTCAGACCAAATCACTGCGTATTAATATTTTTGTACTTGAATCATTCATGATTTTGGTATTTTTTTGGGCTAATATTGTTGCTATCACAACGTGGACAAACATTGAAAATAAGTTCATTTGAATATTCAAGATTTGTTACGTGGTCATGATGCAAAAAGTACGGACTAATTTACTTCCCCCGTATGGTCATATTGGTTTATGTGAGTTAATTGGCTGCTTGTTGCATATAAGATTCATAGAGTACAGTCACCTTCATTTGTCACTCAGAGAGCACCAATTCTAGTAAATTGAAAGAGAAACAAATTGTTCTTGTAGTTGTGAAGGTAGATATGAAAAAACAGAAAAGAGGGAAAAGGTGTGAAGCACTTGATGAGAAGTCTGTACATCTACTTCTACTTCTACTTCTACGCATATTTATTCTCATCAAAGCCTTTTCAGCATCAAGATGAACTCTCTGGTCCTAGAGAGATGATATACGTTTGAAAGTATAGTGTCTATGTACTCTGGTCCTAGAGTAGATGACGTATTTTGACATACAGTCACGGTTGCCAGGGAAGGTTCCCCTACTCTTATTTTGAACGGCCGTAGCCTAGCCCGTGACATTCTTTTACATCCGACAGTGTGTCAGGAACACTTCAGATGGGACCGACGGCTTTACGTGCCCTCCGACGTGCTCTCCGAAGCACGAAGCAAGTAGAGCAAAGTTTCTTGCTTAAAGGGAAACTAGCAGACGTACCGAGAGCCGAGACCAGGACTCGACCCTAACGACAGACGAATGCATTTTGATTATGAGTCCAACTCTCGGCCACGCTCCCCTCTCTACAAATAGTTGCGTGAAGGAAACTTAAAGGGGCAATTCATGATCCACTTTTCACCGTCAAGGTCACCTCTATCAAAATTGAGCCTTTTTAGCTTATATATGAATCGTCGACTGGTATATGTTACGATCCCCAACTCATTCTTTCATATGTGCTTGCATTTTTGAGAAAAGTGAGAAAATGTGTCATTTTCTAATTATTTTGGGGCCCCGACAGTAATTACAACACAGTAGCCTATTGGGATTTTCCAAAATGCTGAAAAGCTTGTAACTTGGAAACGAATGGTCAGAATCAAGTGAAATTTTCAGTATATATTCATAATGTACTCTTCTTATTATTTAGCTAGAAAACAGGTGAAGTTTTTGTCACATCAAAATCATGAATTGCACCTTTAATTTATATAATTACTGGGCCTGTCAACATCTCATCTCATCTGTATAGTCGGCAAAAACCACTTAAAGCATCACACCAATTTGACTATGAACATGATGAATGATGCTTGCCATGCAAATTAAGGTTTTTGATTTTGGTAATCATGGTAATACTAATAGTCTTTCACACTCACAGCAATCTAAATCATTTTTGACATCCCTAGGCTATATTAGTTGTGCTCGCCCAACTTTATGGTCGGTTATTTTTACTTGCTGGCTTTACTACGTCCGACCTAAAGTTGGGCTTTATTTATACTCCAAAATCGGGAGATTCATTTTCACATATGGCATATTCCATAAATGAGGGTACCAAAAGGTGACATGCACTTTTTGGGGCATATTTTTGTAAATCATCGTTGCTGCTATAAAGTTCCTCTCTCTTTGCTAAATTTAGGATATAAGATCAAAGTTTAGGTGTTTGGAATATCATAGGGCAGAAAACAAACAGATACATGCCTTAATACAGGCGATTTTGTTAAAAATTATGATTTCATTGGTAAATGTGGACACCAAAACTTTTTAACTGCCATAACTGTTAACCAAAATTGTTTTAAGACATATTTCTTATAGTTTTAAGTCAACATGCAACTTTTTCACTTAGAAAAGCCTATAAATCATGAAAGAGTAGTTCCAGATGAAAATTTTCTGGCAAATATGAAATTTCACGCGTAAACATCGTAAAGTGGACACCAAATCTACTTCCAACATTCTCTCAGATCCTAAAAATAATTCATAAAATTTTACAATGTAACTGTTGAAAACCCTGCCCAAGCTTTACATTAAACCTGAAATAAGTAATATTCAAGTTGTTTTTATACCAAAAAAATTGTCTCGAAAATTTCCATTGGTAAATATTGTGTGGACACCAAAGTGGACACCAAGGGTTTAAACATGCCTTATTTTATACTTCATATGATTGTTATCATCATTAACCTTTTTAATTTATAAAGATTGTATAAAACCCAAACAAAAGAATACCCCAAAACAAATAAATCAACCCTTATCTTTGATATGCAATTAATTAAAAGTTTCACATGGTAAATAAAAAAGTGGACACCAAAATTTACCAATGGAAACTACTTTTTATGAGGTCCGTGCATTGAGACGATAAAATTTTAGTACAATTACCAACATTATTTTGCAAAACCTTCTTTCTGTTAACATGAAAATGGAGAGAAATTCTTTAAAAAATGAAAGGAATGAAGGAAAGGTAAGCATTGAAAAGTACCTTTTAAAATGTCATAAAAAAATGCCCCAAAATCACAATTTTTACAACATTTTTCCCAAAATTCAGATTGTTGTCAGAATGTATACCAAAATTTATTTGTAATATTGTTTATTAGAATCACAAAAATTCAGAAGTTTGCTGTATAAACATCCTAAAATGACTCATTTGCAATGCATGGTGCTGGATTTGCCATTGGTACCCTAATAAATGGAATCACCCATATTTCAGCCTCATCTAATATCTCCGTTCGGACTAATGCTAATGCCCAATGTACGTCACGAATGAACTTCGTAATGGGGGATCGATGATATTTTACGTAAAATAAAATGACAATTTCTACGGTATTCAATGCACTTGGAAGGCTAATTTAAAATCAAAATTTCTACAGGAATTTGTCACCAAATGGCCATTTGAATAGGTTGAGGTGAATGAGAAGATTTGTAAGTGCATTCTCGTGTTATTAAAATATGGTTTTATGATTTTAGTAAAAAAATATAGGAGCGCTTATGATTTCATGAGCGCTCCTAATTGAGTTACGGTTCTACCACTTTTGGACCACTAATAAAGCCCCACTGTGGACCTATATCAGTCTTATATCAGTCTTATATATCAGTCTTATGGACCTATATCAGTCTTATATCAAACTCGATCTACAGTAGCTCCCTGAAGGTGATTTTAAGTCAAATTTCATGAAAAATAAGGCTTTCAGTCAAAATCTAAATGGATCCAAGAAAATACTATTGATTGAGAAAATTAAAAATGATTTCTTTTTTAAGATTAAATGATATAGTTTTACATAATGAGGGGGGATATTTTGCTCAAATCTGGGTCCAAAGTGCGCCACCATTGGTGATGTATTTAGAGAATAAAAGATAAGATTTCTTGCCAAAAACTAATAACATTATCATTGGAAAAACGTACACCCCTATTTAAACATGAAATATTCCAAACCCAGTAAAGCTGTTAGCGTCGAATGTGTGCGTATACCTGCATCGCGCCGTGATTTTGAACGCGCGGCTCCACTGCGTTTCACGCTGAACGCACTGTCATCTATCGTCTCATAATGGATGGCCAAAATTCCTTATTAGGAAGTTAAATCGCACTCAGTGACTTAGAATTACCAGTAGTATAGTAATGACTAATGTAGATGTAGATAGTAAAAAAATCGTAAAAACACACACACAGTGGGGCAAGCATCACTAAGGCTATATACCAGTGCTAATAAAGGAAAACATAATGTTACTGCAATTACTTGTGAATTTTATAGAAACATTTCTTCATACTGCCCTTTTAAATCTCGCATTTACCTGTGAATTGGTCTCAGCGTTCTTCCAAAGTGGGCCATTTTTGCCAGGCTATACGCACGCGCAGACAAATGTTCAGGCGCTCCCCATTAAAAAAAATGCTGGCTAGTCTTTACATTCACTGAGACACTTTGGTCCGTATGCACAAAGCAACACTAGCTAACTTAGTCCCGGACTAAGTGAAATTTGAAATTAGGGAAAAATCGCACATTTTTGGGGAAATTTAGCGATAATTTATGTTTTAGATTACAGATTTAAACTGAAAATTTTAATATTTGGTTCATTTGTCTGTTTTAGACCATTGCAATAATTGTTAGAACAAATAAATGGTTTAGTCCGGGACTAAATTAGTTAGTCCTGGTCTAAACCAATTTTTGTTCTTTTTGGAAAAAATGCCAATGTTCCAAAGAAGACGAATGGTCAAAATATAGTCATTTCAGCATAGATCTTAATGCAATTAAGGACATGAATTATTACAGATTCCCAAAAATGTGTTATTTTCAAGAAATTAAATTTTACTTAGTCCGGGACTAAAGTTAGTCCTGCTTTGTGCATACGGACCTATAAGTCTGATTAAAATTAGTCATGCAAAGTGATTTTTACATAATTCATGAAAAAATGGTGTTTATGTCTTTGAAATGTTGAAAAACAATATTTGGTGTTTAAAAAATAGTTTCCATCTCTATAAAATATTCAATTTGTAATCAGTTAATTATTAGTTTCTTCATACAGCTTCTTGTACAACTCATTCTTGACTGTTCACACTCTGCTATTTCCGATATCCTTGAAATTACTCTACGGATTATTGAACGCATTGAAAGGGCAAGTAGAAATTTATGCTTTGCTCTTCATCGCACGCAGTGTTCTGATTGACAATCTCTGCATGAACTACGTAAATCTATCTGTTGTTTTCTTGCTGCTTTGACGCACCTGGATTTGATCTGCCTGGAATGTTGCGCCTGCTTGCAAGACCTTTTTGTATGAACTGACTTTACAGAATGACAGACCTAATTTGATCTGTCTCAACCTATGTATGTAATGCACCTTATATATGAGGGGTGCGCTTTGGTGCCTTGCCTTATGTAAACTGTATTTTATGTATTGCTTATAAGATTTAACATGTATGATCTCAGCCTGTTTTGATACATTCTGCTGCCTGGCTGATATTATTTGATCTGCCTGAACTGATCATACATGTATTTATTGTATCTCATCTGAGAATTTTCTTGCTAAACATAATGTATAACTGTAACCTATGTAATGATGTATTAAGGCTTTTTGTACTTTTAAGATATTTGTATTCTATTCACGATACTTTTTTGTGTGGCTTTATGAAATGCAAGTGTGTTTTTTCCATATGTTTTTTTTAATTCTCATTCATAATTGAAGTCACGGCATGATTGAACTTCCCTGTTTTCAAATACTTTGCCTGCAGACCATGCATTTCCTTGATGCAATATTCACATAACATGTTTGGAACTTCTCGCTTTTCTGAAGCTGCATGTCTTAACTGTGCCATCAAGGAATTTTATTATAACACATGCGTACTGTGCCGTAGAGATATTTTGTATTTGGAAGCTATCATGCCACATCACCATCATCTAATACTATTGTGCTTCTAACTGAAGTGTACCTAATATCCTGCATGAAATATTGCTGCATCTGATCATGACAATTAATCCTGCGCCAACATTAACTTTTCTACTCTCCTTCAATTATGGTGGTGGTGGTCATTTGTCAAGCTGGTGAACTTTTGTGAAGCTGTGGATATTTTGTGAAATTGTGAACCATATGGTGAAATCTTTTGATGTGATTTCCGTGAACTTTTTAACATTTGCCATAACTACGCAGTAAATGCGGTGCGCCTGAAATAGCGGGATTTCCCAAACAGGATACAGGATACAGGATATTACTTGATAAATGATTAATTACATGACTAATTAGTGAATATCAAATGCGTCTTTAATTAGTCAATTGACTATCTGAATGACGCATGACTAACTGAATTTACTCAACATGACTGTTTCCTTGGGCAAGAAACTTTACTCTACTTGCTCCGTGTTCGGACAGTCCCGTTGAAGCCGTGGGTCCCCTGTGCGAATGCTCCTTCTGCATGGGGCGCTGCATACAGTGTAGGCCTATACCCGGTGAGTCTAAAATAATTCATGATTTGTCATCACAAGTTCACAACTGACTAATTAATGGTGAATATTAGCAATTTAATTTGTCATTATATAGAAGGGAACTTTTGGAGTTGGGATGTTCTTATTCTGACGTATTCAATTTACTGTACATAGTAGTTGCTATAGGCCTATTTACGCTATTTAAGGGGAGCGTGGCCGAGCGGTTAGAGCACGGGTCTCGTAATACAGAGATTGTGGGTTCAGACCCCTGTTTTCTTGGGCAAGAAACTTTGATCTACTTGCTCCGTGGTCGGACAGTCACGTAAAGCCGTGGGTCCCAGGCGGTACGAATAGACTCCTTCATGGGGTAGCCTATGCATGTTATGCATGCAAGTACTTGTATCATTGATTGATTGATTGATTTATATTCTGCTTCTGCTTATAGCCTGAAATTTGGAGGATATAGGAGCGAAAGTTGGTGTATTTTATATTTCTCATGCGCAGAAACAGCGTTTAGGGTGTGCTTCCAATAGGTGGGAGAGTTGGGGTATAGGCCTATACTGAAATTCAATGAGGAGTTTCCGATCCCGGCTGGTGAAGGGGAGACCGGGGACAATTGTAACAGTTTTTGGAAATTCAGGTGTAACTCTTTTTTGATTATATAAAAATAAAGTTATTTTGAAAGAGTCATATGTCTGCTCTAAGTTCCACGAGGTTTGAAATTGGTCAAGTATGCTAGTGGTTTTGTAGCAATAATGATTTGAAAATGAGTATCCAGATGTTACAATTGTCCAATAGGCGCGGGTCAGTTGTAACAGGTGTCTGGGTCAGTTGTAACACAGTAATAACTAATGGTATAGTAGTGGAAAACGGGGACGATTGTAACAGTGTTTTCGGAAATCAAGTATAACTCGGTTTGTGTGGAATACTATAATCATTTTTGTTGTAAAAGTTGCTTTCCTATATCATCATTTTTCATCAAGTGTGAATTAGTCAAGCAAGTAATCTTCATGATCTTAGAGATATGCCTGTTACAATTGACCCCGTTACAATTGACCCCGAGCAGGGTGGCCATCTTTGAAGTACATTTGGCATAAAAGTAGACTTGTAATGTGTTTAGGGTTTTGTTTGCCTGGATGACCTTAGGGTGATCTTCCAATTCTGAGAGCAGCTAGCTTGTTCACGATTATTAACCTATCTTTTTCTTAAAACTATCAACATTTTCATAACAAAAGTTGGTCAAAAAAATAGTTTTTGAGCTTTACCAAAAATTCCGTCCATCAAATTCAGTAGTGATCAGGGTAGAAATGCAGCAGAAATAGACACATATATTGTACTGAAAATAACCATCTTAAGTCATTTTCTAGGCGTGGGGTCCCCTGTTACAACGTGCCCCGTGTTACCGTTGTCCCCGGTCGGCCTACATGATAGTACGGACGCGCGGCACTGAACAAAGTGGCATCCCACAGTTTACCCATGGAGGTATTATAGTATACCTCCATGGTTTACCAGATCAGAGGCCTCCACTGTAGAAAAAATGAACAAGTTATATATTTTAAACAACCATGCATCATCGCTCAACATTGTTTAAAAATTAAACACCTTGTTTAGAAATCAAACAACTTGTTTACAAATTTAAACATCAGTTATTTTTTTTAATTTTCAAACAATATAAATGTGTATAATACAATATTATCTAGGTTGAACAATGCTCTATCGATACAGTGGTTGTTTAAAATCTTTTTAGGCGTTGAACCATAAATCCTCAAATATGTATTTTTAGGATATGGTTGAACTAACTCGTGTAACACCTCTCATCAATGAAATTGCCTGGGACTCTCTTCACACACGTCGTCTCATAGCACAAAACACAATGTTCTTCAAAATTCACCATGGTCTGGTCAACATCTCCATGCCACCAATTGTTCAACCAGCTACATACTTTGCCAGACAAGATCACTATGAGATTCAAGTACATCATCCCAACTACATCAATTGATGCATTCAAGTTCTCCTTCTATCCGAGCATCCGTATATGGAACCAGTTACCAATCCATGCAGTCACTGCTCTTACACCATCTGCCTTCAGAGAACTGGGAGAAAAATAACTAACTTTAGTTATGTTACTCCCAGCAGAGAAGCAGCACTACCAGTCATCAGGGTGCTGCATCCTCCACCAGGCTCATCTCTATAGTGCACGTGACCCAGTGCCGGATTTATAATTGGGCCCGGTGGGCCCGGGCCCAGGGCCCGAGGTCAAGGGGGGCCCTTGAGCATGGGAGCAAAAAAAAGAACAAAAACAAAAAAAGAAAGAAAGAAAGAAAA
>JXSR01S037014.1:36037-49028 GCA_000969725.1 Ophiothrix spiculata | reverse complement strand
ATATGATTGACATTTTACTAAGAATTGTAAAAATATTTACGATTTTAATTAGAAAATTGAAACGGTAATTAATTATACTTGTTATTGTACACTGTCCTAATTTTGAATGTCTCATGCCATGATTAATTACTCCTGTGTAAATGCCAGAGATGCTTATTGATTTAAGTGTAATGGAGGGATTCATAAGAGATTGGTAGTGCATAAGATAAATGTTGCTACAAGATGGTGATTCGGAAGAATTAGAACGTGGTCGGCCATTGTCCTTCTTAAAGTTCCTTCACATATCCAGGGATATCAGGTTTCTTGGGTATTGGAACACTAAGGTTGAAGGCCCTACTTATTTTTCTGAAGATTATTGAAAATTTATTAGGCCTAATACTAATTAAATGTCAGTTTTAATGCATTTTTATACGAATTTCAAAAATTCTTTTCCAGAAAGATTTAGATTCAATGTCATATCTGTAATGATATGCTACACTCTTAGAAAGAAAGTATCAAATATGAGACAAAAAGGATCAATTTTGATCCTTTTTAGGTATCAAATATGAGCTTATCCTTTAAGGATCAAAGTGATCCCAAAAAAAGGATCAAAAATTTTGATCCGAAAAAGGATCAAATATTTCTTATAAAAAAGACCTGCAAAAAACATCACACTGAAGTGACGCTAGCAGGGTTTGAACCCACGCCGCACTCATACCTGCTGGTAATTACGAGACCTACGGTCTAACCACTCGACCACGCCGGACTGTGTGATGATATCAACGTATTTATATATGTTACATTGTATACATTCCCCGCTGTGTAGTGGATATTGGGTTGTACTCAAATATGAAACAAAAGATACGTTGGATCCAAACGCGGTATCAAATATGAGCTCATCCTTTCCGTATAAAAGTAAACCAGAAATACGGATCAAAACTTTGATATTGTAATCAAAAAGGATAAAAATAAAATGATCCTAAAAAAGGATCAAAAATGATCCTTGTGAATTTGATCCATTTGTATATATTGATCCGCAAAAGGATCAAAAGTGATCCTTAAAGGATCAAAAGTGATCCTTAAAGGATCAAAATAAAATGATCCTGAAAAAGGATCAAAAATTTGATCCCGGCCTTCTAAGAGTGTAGTGATTGTATAACTGACTGTACCAGCTTTTGACCTGGGTGATTTTTGATCTCAACTTTTATACATTAAATTTAATATTTTGATACCACAAAAATCTTATATTTTACTCTTGTAAATTTTCTGCTGAAAATTTAAGTATTAGTGGTAATAATGACAGCATGCAAAGTTTCATTGTCCGATTCAAACCCTATATATCAAAATATTTAGATTTTCTCTTATTTTTAATTATCGTTGTCGACAACGATAAATACTGCCCTCTATAGTTGAATTTATAGAATTGGCCTTTTCAGAAGATCTAATGAAAATTTAAAATTTCTTTTGATTTTTCTGCAATATGTGATGTGAAAGGAATGTTTTACAAACAAATCTTTGGCTCTGTCTCATTTTATGGCTTCAATAAATACGTTTAGAGAATAGCCTCATACCCAAAATCAACAAATGAAATAAAATTCAAATTTTTGCATTTTTTGAAGGTTTTGATCAAAAATTTCCCGATATCTGGTAATTTACTGGTATTTTCTGACATCGGAAGTGTAAATCATCCACAAACAAAATTTCGAAATGTTGTCCAATGCCCCTTTAAGTTACGCAAATCAAATTTTACAATTGTAATATATCACACATTTTTTGAAATATCAATTTTTCAATTAATTAATTTTATTTTTTCCATATCAATAAAACATAGAAAAAATATACATTAAAACTGGCAATGATATGGGGGATGTGATCAAAAGGCTCAGGGCCAAAAGCGATCACAACCCAAAACAAAGTTTACAACAAATGATACACTATACTACAAACACAAACAATTATAGGAATATATTTAAAATAAACAACCTAGCTCCAAAAAATAGTTTAATATGAGGTGACACCAGTGTTTCCGCTAATGTTTTTAAGCTTGCGACAATTCCAGCAAGTTTGACAAAGTTGAAGAGGTGCTTGTGCCAAAATCATGAGCTGCAGCTGAAAATTGGCTCAATAAAGCTAGAAAAATATCTTTCTCACACATTTTCAGAAACTCTTTGCGCCAATTTTCACCGCTCCTGCGCCAATGGCGCGTCATGCGGCCTTAGCGGTAACACTACGACACTTAAGTTGGTTTTTGAAATGTTTCACGGATTTTGAATTTTTTATCCTTGAATCAAGAGATTTCCAAATAATAGGGCTTGAAGTTTTAACAGTTTGATCATCGGTTTTTGTTAGAGTATAGTCAGTATTTCTTCTTGTGAAGTAATCATGTAATTCATTATGTTTTCTGAAAAATTGATGAAAAGCAATGCTAAATTCATGACCAACAAGGTTCAATACCTTTAATCGATGAAATCTTATTAATATATCACCATCGAAAGTTATTACATAAATGACAATTAAATTATGAATAATTTATCTGAAAAATAAGATATGCCCGTCATCTTGTTTGAATAATTTCATTAAAAGCATGCAAATTATTTGGCATCATTCTTGGGTTATTTGCTTTTGGAAATTTGATGTGATCTAACTATTTGTCTAATCCAATTTGCATTTTTCTAATTGATATCTACATATTTAATTTTTCAATTAGGACTTGCTAATTCAAGATGAGGTTTAATTGAGAAGAGTCTTTATAAAATGACTGCATAATTTGCGATATTTTTTCTGGTAAGGTATTAAAGCTTTTCCGATTCTGATATTAGAATCAAATTAAAGTTGCAACAAAAAACTTAATCATACTGACTCTTTGTGTGCATACTACAAGTAGCTGAAGTGGAAGATTCAAGAGATTTAAAAATTTACTCTTTAAATACATTAATTTTCACTATAAATTTTATCAGGTTGATTGCAAAATTTCAGTTTGAGTTTCTGCTTGTGGTAGGAAAAATTAGGATTTTTGTGATATTTTGAATATTTGTGACCCAATATAAGGACATATAAAATGTGTCCTAAATTTTTGTGTAGATACCCCTTGTGCCTAAATCTAGTAAATCACGACCTGTAACAATGTAGATTTTAAAATCACATCTTCTCTGTCAATTTGATGACATTTCTGATTTCGATATAAATGTTTGTTGTTTTGGGGCATTTCTATGCTTTTTGAATATTTAGTGTAAACAGGTTAATATGACTGTTTATAATGTTCAGTGTGTCTTCTCACTGTCTTGGCATTGAAGAATACTAGCCGGTACTTAGTACAAAAGTGACTACGGGGCTGTGCGGCAAACTTGGGTAGCAAAATCAGGTTGTCTGGTATGCCAATGGGTCCTTTTTCTTTGCAAAATGTGGTATTTTAATGGTTCTTTTTTTCTAAATTTCAAACAAAAATCAGGACATTTGCGCCAAATTAGTGTAAATTTTTGAAGAAAATTTTAATTTTTGTACAAATTTGACTCAAAATTTGGGGAATTTGGTATATGGATGGGCCCCTTTTTCTTGAAAATAGGTATTTACATGGGTGGGTACTTCAAATTTCCCAGCGGCACACCCTACCAAAACCAAACTTGAGTACCCCCCCCCCTGGGCCCGTATAATGTGAGTCAAGAATAGCAAGCAAATCACTTATCAATACCAGTAAGTGTGCAGTGTGCAGACATCCTTAGTAAAGGTATTTGTGACCTGCCGTATCGAAAGGTACCAAAATCAAAACTGATATTTTGGTCTCATCTAAAAGTTGATATTTTAAGCTTTAAAATGACACTTTGCTTTTGGTTATTGGATGTTTGGTTGCAAGTTACACCTTAATTGGTAAAGGCATTGGACTGATTCTGGAAACTATAGTTCTGAGAAAATTTAGTTTAAAGTTTTTGTACTGATTACAACTTTGATGGAGAGAAGATTTTGATCTTGGTCTTTAACACATTTTCAACTCATTACTGATATTTAACCCTAAAAGAGCCAGGCTTTTGTATTTTTTAGCAACAATGTGAGTCAAAGTATACTTTCACATGTTCTTACTACAAATAAATCAAATAAATAAGATAAAACATAGTGGAAGTGTCCCCTGAAAACAAAAAACATGATTTATGTGTAATTTCCATTGAAAATCAGTTTTTGGTCAGTTTTTCGTTTGACCCAGCGTGCCATTATAGAATGCCACGTCTCAACCCTAGGTCCGATTTTCACAAAAATGGTCTTAAATAAGTGCATGGCTTAAAGGAAAAAAGTAAATCAGTTTCAGCACGAAAAAATAACAACCGGCGGAGGTATAATAAAAAATGTTGGAGGGGGGGGGGGGCGGATTCCCCCCTCCCCCCTCTTTTAGGGTTAAGTTGTCAGTCAATCATATTTTGTAGTACCTGTCTTGACCTGTGAATTAGGGAAATTGAATCGCAAAAGTATTTGTGGAAATAAAATCATTGAATATGATGTGGTTTTTATTTTAATGTCTTCCATCATAAGTGTCCTCTTGCCACACAGTAAAAGCATGGTAAAAGGTTCCTTGCCTTCACAACGGAATCATCTTAGCTGTGTAAAATCATGAATAAATTGTTATCCATCTAGGCTGGTGTATTGAAAGTGCGGAATAATTTATAGCAAATGTAAACAGGTTTATATGCAGTTTCTTATTGGATTAAGTTACATAAATGTTTACTAAATTTAATTTAAGAATTTGTGTGTTTGGGAGATGGAGAAAATTCATGACTTGAATTATGATTATATTCCATATGTGTTATCCAAATAATTCCAGATTTAAAGGAGCCCTGTCCGATTGGGCCAACAATTTTTCAAACTTTCTGAGATTTTGGTACCAAAATATTCCTCAAATTTTTCTCATTACCCATGTGAAATTTTACAGCTAAAACATGTCGTGTTTTGGAGATATAAGTGAAAATGTGTTAAAATTATTAATAAAATGGTAACCATAATATTATTTACACAGTAAAGAATAGGCTAATGGAAAATACAAAATTGCTCATAAAATCAAAACGGTTGTACCGATTTGACTCAAATTTGAAATTCAAACATGTTAAGTGGTGATCTTTCACTTATTGTTACCTCTTTATCATGTTTTTACAGACCAAATGGTTTGGAACACTGCAGATGAACTGTCTGTAGAATATAATTGGTTTTATACAATTGACAGTGCCATTGTACTCCTGCTTTGAAATGTTCTTCCTCAATATCCTATTCGCCCAGAGGATTGAGGGCAGGGTCAATTTCAAGGCCACAGGGGGGCATGGCAGTTTTGAAAGGGGCAAGTCTAGTAATAAATTGCTTTCGATTTTCAAGAATTTGCAAGGATGTGATGGCAATCTAGCAAATTTTTAAAAAGGGCACACGGCAGTTTGTCAGAATGGAAACAACATCAATGTGAGTTTTTCCTGGAGAAATAAACAAAGGAATAAATTAATAAAATTCTCAAAATATCATTTGAAAATCAAGAATTTATCAAGAAAATAGCAATTTGTATGATTTTATTCCAATATTTTTCCAATTATTTATTTGGTGCAAAATTATGGTAGAATGCATTTTGTGAATATATATGTGATGACTCACCTGAAAAGGGGGGACATTGGGACAGAACACTTTTCGAGAAAATGGCGAAAATAGGCAGCAAAAAATAAAGAAGAAAATAATAAGAATTTCAAATAGATTTTCTGTTGTAAAATTTGATTGCCTAGATCAATTTCAACAAGTAAGGTGTCATTTTAAAGCTTAGAAAATTCTTTAACATATGAAATGATAAAATCAAAATTGATATCATCTGCAAAGTCTCCCTTTTCGGGGTGAGCCATCACATATTTCAAGCAAGGTTAGGAGGAAGAGCACACTCGGCAATTAGCAAAAAGGGCACAGCAGTAACTGCTTTTTTTCTAGTATAAAGGGCATTGCAGCAACAGTGTGGGGCACCGACGGCAATGCCTTTGGTGCTTTCTTTGATTTGACCATTCTCTCTATTTATTTTGGACTTAAAACACACCCACTTTAAGCACGTTTACAAGCAGTCAATTAACGCACATAAACCAATATGACCACATGGGGAAGTAAATTGGTCCATATTTTTCAAATCATCACCATGTACCAAATCTTGCTCAATATCCAAATTAACTTATGTTCAATGTTTGTCAATGTGTTAGCAACAAAATATATTAATACACAGTGATTTAGTTTTAATCCTAATTAATCATTACTAGTCTCGTACACAATACAAAATCATCAGTTCGCAATGTTGTAAAATGATATGCTATGGATCTTGTAACAGTCTGATTGCTTGACGCATACTTCAAGGTCATATTTCCCAAAATACACACATTTTAGGTGAATATGGTGTGTCATTAAACAAGCGATAAAACCACAAGATTGCTGTACCAAGATCTGTGAAAAAGCACCCTAGAAGACAGGCACGTATATGTGACCCGTCATATCGAAAGGTACCTTAAGGTCGGCAAAATCAAAATTGATTTTTTGGTCTTATCTAAAAGCTGAGATTTTAAGCTTTAAAATGACACCTTGATTTTGGTTATTGGATGTTCAGTTGCGAAGTTACACCCAAATTGGTAAAAGGCATCGGGCTGATTCGGAAAACTATAGTTCTGAGAAAATTGAGTTTAAAGTTTTTGTACTTGGTAAATCTTGAATAGAGAGAGGATTTTTAACTTGGTTTTTAATACATTTTCCTTATGTTTTTGATGTTGGAACCTGATTAATATGATAGAATACACTTCAATGATAACCTTTCTGATGAAATTAAAAATTCGACCTTGGACGTGATTTTTGACTATGCTTAGCTTCAATGGCCGTATCTCATAATGTACTATGCCGGTATTAAGGTACCTTTCGATATGACGATCCACATATGTGTACCATGTCGTGCACTCCTCCTTGTGGGCATATTAGAAATGCATGATCATGGATGATAAAATTATAAAAAATAGTAATCAATATTGAACTTTGTCTCTAACTGTGATGATGAATTAATTTTGAAATTTTGTCCAATGCCCCTTTAAACCCATTCAATTTTGTCCAATGCCCCTTTAAACCCATTCAAGTTAGTTACATGATATGTCGACTTGAATTTGATTTGAGACTTAGTTGAATTCTGTTTATGGAAGTAGGTTTTGGATTGAGAGGCCTTTTAGTTCATTTAGTTCATGTGAAATGTTCTGCTCTATCAGCGGACTTTAATGATGGGAAATGGCTGATGTTGAAAAGGTGCAGGTCGTTTAAGTGGGAAACTACTGGAAGCCATTGATGAACCACTGATATTGGTTTAGATCTACATGCTAGATTGATGCCAATATAAAGGAGTATAGGCCAATTGATTTTTTTATTGAGTTTTTTTCCTATGAAAGGTTACTAGTTTTAGGTTTCAGTTTCAAATTTTAGTTGAATCAGTCAAACCATTGTGATTTTATGACAAATTTTGTGTTTTTATGGGAAAAAGTACACTTTAGGTCCCATCAAAAACTTGACCCTAACCATGACCCGACCCTAACTGACTAAACCATGACCTGACTCAAACTCACTAACCATGACCTGACCCTAATCCTAAACATACCCTAAACACTAACCCTAAAAGTTTGGATGAGACCTGCATGTGCAAATAAAAATTATGGTACTATAATTAGGCTAAAATTAGGTTTTTTTCCCAGTAATTTTCTGAATTACTAAATTTAACAGACAGAGTTGATTGGGTAAAACCTTTGGCACAAGATTTTGAATAGCTATAACCATTTCAAGGAAAGCAACTTTTAATAATACTATTTAGCGCTATATAGTACTTTTGAAAATACTATTTAGCACCTTTTAAAGCACTATTTAATACTTTTGAAAGTACTGTTAAGGTCTTGTGTCATTTACTTTACACACGAAGCAACTTTTACGCACAAAATTACGCGCGCATCAAAATTACACACAAGCTATCACGCACATTAGTCTTAATGCACACATTCGTTGAAATCATTGTCTAAGTGTGATTTTTAAATAAGACTGATATGATAACTAAAAGATGCTTTTGGACATGTAGATATCATAGAAATCTGAAATTTATTAATGCAGTATATAAAACGAATATATATACTGACTTTTTCAGATCTCTAGATTAAAACTATGGTCTTTCAGTAACTAAAATATTGCTATTTTACTTCGGGGCTGCACCCCTCAGGAAAATAGCAATTTCAGTCACTTCAAGCCCATATAGTTTTAACCAGAGATAATAATCAATAATCATAATTTATTTCTTCCACATATGCAAAGTTACAGTAACAATATATCAAAAATAGTACATAACATTGTAAACTGAAAAAATAACATTGTGGAGGAGGACTGGGAAATAAGCATAAAGCCTGTCGAGTCCCAGACTCCAACTATCTTTAAATTAATTACACATAAATAATCAAATGTAATGAATGCACACCATCCTCTCTATCCACAATGCGATGGCCACAGAGCAGAAACATAGGAAATTGATCTAAAAAACATAAATAGAATATATGCAATATGTGTGCATGAAAATTTTAAATGAATACTGTCCTGTCAATCCACAGTGCGATGGCCACAAAGTAGAAAGAAAGGACAGAATAAAATAGTTATGATTTCTTAATTGTTTCATCTTTAAAAGAACATTTGAAAGAACTGAGACTAGTTGCATTTTTAATATGAGTAGGAATATCATTCCAGGTCTTTACACCTTGATAACATGGAATATCATTCCAGGTCTTTACACCTTGATAACAAATTGATTTGTTTCCAAAATTAAGTTTGTTGTTGGGAAATTGGAAATTTGTATAATACACAGGTGTGTTTTGAATCTATGCATTTGTGTACACACTGTATTTACATGTATGTGGAAATAAATAAATTATTATTATTATTATTATCTATTAACGATACGAATATTTGATCTTAATTGTAAAATTACTTTTCATTTTGTATCTTTCAGAACAATTTTCTTCAGTACTACATAGACCAAAAGTCATGTGACACTAAGACAACAGAAAGTACCAATACAAGTACAATGGCAACATCCCCTGAGCTTAGTCCTCCACCGGACTTGAGCCCACCAGCTTTTGTGCATGCTCATCCATTTCTTGGAGAAGAGGACTCCGAGGCGTCGTGTGGATTCAGCCGGGATCATATCCCAGAGACTGGAACTATAAAACGCGCTAAACCAAAGCCCAAGCCAAAAGATGACAAAGGAACTACGGCTGTCGATAGTGGGGCAGCATCATCTGCACCGTCTTCAAGAACCAGTACTTTGAGAGCAGAACTAAACGCCAAAAGTCCGCATAAGATCAGTCCTAGATCCCCTAGATCTCCATCATGGCGGAAAAAGGAGAGCGATGTGCCAACAGTAAAGGCAGAGACTGCCAAAGTCATGGAGATGTTTTTAAAAAGGCGAAGCATGAGTCTTAACGATGCAGTGCTACAAGATGAATTCTTTTTACAAGAACGTAAGAAAAAGGATAAATCACGCGGTCCTCGTAATAAGACGATATCAGTATGCTCGACTATAAGTTCTGAGTCGACGGAGTACCCAAGAACAAGTGGAGACTTTGATGATCAGCAAGTGTATATTACCCAAAGGAGGACAACAAGGCCAACGACAAGGAAAGGCGCAGCACCAATTGCGGGGGCAGAGGAAGTGGGAGGGGGCGATGGAGAAGGGGACGGAGATTACGATGAGGAGACTTTGAAACGCAAAGATAGTAAAGCCAAAGAAGAGGAAGATGATGAGGAAAGTACACTAAAAAGGACGGTAAAAGGTAGCTTTATCAAAGCTCTAAGACATCCTCTTGATCAGGATAGGGAACGAGATAGTAGTAGTAGCAGGTCCAGGAGAGCTCGAGAGCAATCTTCGGCCGATGATGAGGCCTCTTCCCCAGAGCAAGAAAGGGGGCGAGAGATCTCCAGATCTGCCCCATCAACTCTTAGAATGCAAGTTGGGCCTCCAACTATTGCGGATATTGAGAAACTGAAAAAGTACGGAAGTGCTGGTAATGGCGTTGCCCATCATGCATACCCACTTCCACAACATCAGAAGATCGTAGTTAGACGTGAATCTTCCAAAAAACGAGATCAGCCCAAAAGGAGGAAAAGTCTTTTGGACAAGGCGAGGGAGCGATTTGGATCACCGAGCACTCAGCGTAGACCTGCTCAAGATGATAGCAGAGATGAAGATAGTAGGTCAGATAGATCCGAGGTGCATAGAGAAATGAAAAAGACTGGATTTGCTGCTCGTTTACGTAGGACTTTTGGTCGACGTGATTCTAAGAAAGGATCACGCGATTCAGATTACATGGCGGAATCGGACACATCTGCGAGTGTAAGTGTCAATGCGCTTCAATTACCAAAAGACCATTCAAAACAAAAACGATGGCCGTCTTTCCAATTTAAGAGAAAACCACGTAAAAGTGTGTCAACTCCCACGGACGATAGCTTAGCTGGTGCTACCCCTTCTGATACTGCTTCCATGACTGATTGGCCTTCATTTAGTGATCGTGATCATACTTTATCGTTAACAGAACCTGAACGCCAAAAATTACTTAGTGAAATACATCAAGGCGTTCATCTACGTACTTCTGTTTCTACCGGTAGCGATACACAACTCAGCAGTAGTGTGCAAACTGTAGAAAAGAGACTAGTAGTGAAGACTTTCTCATCAGGTGCTGTACCCAAGACCCCCGACAGAATGTCAGGGTCGACCCCGTCGCGGACAAGTTCGCAGGAGTCAAATCTGTCGTCACTTAGTTCAGAATCAGGACGTCATCAACGACCGAAGAGTTTGAATTTAAGACAAAGGAGAGCAGAACGAGCAAGAAGAGCAGGGCTAAATGGTGAGTAGATATCAATAATTTACTTTGGTTAGGCTAAATAAAATTAATTGTTTGTTTCAAAGCTTCCCCGCGCGTTAGTTTTAGTGTGCGCGTTAGTTTTTCAAAAAGTCAAGAAAAAAATGCCGTTTTTAATTTGTTTTGGAAAAATATTCTTTATGATTGGCAAACATTCCATATGAACTCCTTTTATATTTACTTGCAGCATAAAATTTAATTAAATTGGTTCTTTATTTTGTTTTTTATTTAAAAAAAGGCCAATCTTAACATTAATTTTGTATCTGTCATTTAAATATATGAGAGAGTACATATGGAACTTTTTTCTATTTAGAATAGCACTCATGACTTCTGTCACACATGAAAAAAAATCTAAAAAAAAAAACAGATTAAAAATAAAACCGCATTTCGCATTAGTTTTTCAAGAGTTGGAGAGCTTTGAGACAAACAATTTTTTTGAATGGCCTTATGCTTTGAAAGCTAAGAGTAGTAAAGGACTAGCCTAGAGATATTTTTTTCAGAATGAACTTTTTTCCACACACTTTTGGATAATTAAAATCCAAATATCAATCCAACTATACCTGACTATTTTCGTGTTCACTACAAATATTGAGATTAAATTACAAATTTTAAGAAAGTGTGATTTAAATTTGATGAAAATTAAAAATGGGCAGTTAAGTGTTTCTAATTATAATTTTATAATTCTCAGAAATTTAGACGTTTTTAAAATTAGTCTAGATAGTTGAGACAAATGAGTTTGGATTCTATTTTTCTCGTTTTATTGCACATCTGATTTTCTGAAATAGATTTGATTCAGGCTAGTTTCTAAAAAGGCATAATATATGATTTAGACAAAGGTATATGATTTCTTGAGAAAAACCAGTAGATTTAGCTTAAAATCATTCTACCATAGATCAGATTTTGCCGAGTCTTATTCAGAGTAGAATCGCTTATGCCATGTCAGAAATTTGCCTTGATTAGAAAAGTTATACCTTTACAGTCACAAATATGCTTCAAATTTAATTTAAAATCCTGTTTGAAGTTGAGCCAACCCAACTTTTTCCCCCTTTCTTTCTACTTGAGACGAAATATCCTCCACAACTTGCATGTGGCTCTAAAAGGTGTCTGCATTTTCTCAAATGTCTTTTTAATAAGAGACAAACATCGCTTATCAATAAATATTTCATCAGCCATCTTGGATTTCAATCGTCCCACTTCTCAATCAGCAAGGCTGCTTAGGTATCTTAAATAGCTTATTACGAGGGGTGTTCAGTAAGTTAAGAGCATAAATTAGACAGAGATAAGCTATGCAGTTTTTTATTTAGGTTGTATGAACAACTTGATTGATGAATATATGAGAAGTTTCAAGTAGATATCTGCTTTCGTTTTCAAGTTACACAGGAGGTTAAAATTAGCTGGTTACCAGTTTCTTAATTTTAGAATTAAAGTGAAAATTCTTCCATATTCAAGGTAAAAATCAAGTCTTAGAAACCTTTAAATTACAAGTTAGAATTTCCTGTAACATTCAAATGTCTACAAATATTACATGAAACTTTCCATATTTTCCTCAAGTTGAATTACATATAAATAAAAACTGCATAGCTTACCTCCTACTTCAGGCCACAAACTTATTGAAAACCCCTCACATCTTAAATTGTGACCCGTCATATCAAAAAGTACCTTAAGGGTCCCAAAATGAAAATTGATTTTTTGGTCTCATCTAAAAGATTATATTGTAAGGTTTTAAATTTGACACCTTACTTTTGGTTATTGGATGTTCAATTGCAAAGTATCATCCAAATTAGTAGGCATCGGGCTGATTCAGAAAACTATAGTTCTGAGAAAATCAAATTTAAAGTTTAAACTTGAATGGATACAGGATTTTTATCTTGGTTTTTGAAACTTTTGTCTCATGTTTTGGATGTTGGAACCTGATTAATATGACAGAATACACTTCAAAGGTAACGTTTCTGATGAAATTAGATATTCGACCTTAGACGTGATTTTTGACTATGCTCAGCTTCAATGACCCGTATCTCGTAATTTACTATGCCGACCTTAAGGTACCTTTCCATATAATGGGTCACAATTGTTAATATCCAATCCGATTTAAAATGAATAAT
>JXSR01S037014.1:22877-33444 GCA_000969725.1 Ophiothrix spiculata | reverse complement strand
AAGAAAACCAAGGCAGAGATTTCCTTTAATGGAAAGTCTTTTACAGAAACTGTTATATCTTCTAAGTTTTAAGCTTTTTTTTACATAAAAAAGAAAATCTTAATAACTGTCTCTCCCTTTACAAGAGCAGTGTCAACATATTCAAATCAAAATAACAAAGCAGTTATTCACTTCCTCGTGAAAAGTGGAATGTCTGATAGCTCGCGTTGAATAATTTTGGTACAGTTTTAAGTAAGTTTCAGGCAACTCTGCCTTCCGCATTTCCACTATCCGTTTCCAGGTGCCTTTGAGTTCTTATCATCATGTTCCTGGTCCAATGCGACGTTCTAAATCCCGGACAATGAAAGGAGTTGAGTGCGATCAGACAAGCTTTCAAGTTTTAATCAGGTTTATTCAAATTCTAAATTTTCTGTTGTTGTTGCTATTGTTGTCAATGATGTTTTGTAGAACTTTGCTTTCCTGAAAAGGTGTTTATCCATGAATGAAATGAGTTTTCCATTTAGAGTAGGCCTACTACTGTGATGACATGGTCATGTCAGATCGATGATAGTTGCAAATATGCATTACTGTGGTAAACCCCATTGGAATGGGGTAAAATTGAGTCTTCTTACAAAATTCTGGTTTTCTCAAGAATGGCTCAACGGATTTTGCTCAAAATTTCACCAATGGAAGACTAAACTATACGAATTATTATTATGAAAAGAGTTTTAATTTTTGTTCATTAGTTTCTGAGATATGATCAAAAACAAAAGTGATGCATTTTTATTGGGACACCCGGTAGTGCAACTTTTGATATATTAAATTATAGCTTGATTTGGAGAGGCAAGGCCAAGTAAAATAATCAACCAGTTGATAGTCCCTGCCCTCACTCTTTTTTATGTTAGAAAAGAGAAAATTGAAAAGCAGAGGAAAAGTACTTAAAGCAATACTATAGAGTGTTAAAAATGAAGCGCCCCCTGTCACCCATGACTTTTGATTTTTGTAGCGTATTGGGTTTGTTTTAGATAGGTAGATATTAATGCCCTCCAAATAATTTGGCTTAAATAAGTTTACTTTTTCTGTTATGGCCATTTGTTGAATTAAATTCGGGATCCCGAATTTAATTCAACATGTATTTGTATCGGAAAACATGCATATGCTTTTTATCCATTTTTCGGTGGCAAAATAATTTTTTGGCTAAATACACCTGAAAACACCTTTAGATAGTCACATTCCTTCATTTGATGCTGTTTTTACTATAAAACATTTTTGACCAAAATCTTATAGTATTGCTTTATTCAAAAATGTTTGTAATAAACAAGTCATCGCATTAATTGCTTGGTGCTATCAATAAATTCACTGATCATATTTTTTCCAAGATCAGGAGAAGTAGTTGTAAAGAAATTAGAAAATTATTCTAACTGTTATATATTAAAATATAACAGTGGTCATATAACATGACAAACCTATTTGTAATTGAAATTTTACCCTCAAATAAAAATTAAGGACCGCCACCTGCATTTTTTCAGAAAGTTCCAATGAGAAATACTTTTTTTTTACTTGTCCAAAGGCTTTGTAAAAAACAAACTTGTTTTCTTCCTCATCCTGTGTAAAAAATCTTTGACTTCTTTTATGTAAAATTTTGGTCATAACTCAAGAAATTCAGAAATTGAAGCCCTCTTTAAACTTGCAAAGATAAAGAAGGATTTCAAGGAATTTTTGTGATTTGTGGAGGGGTCTCTAGTATCAAATTTGAAAACAAAAAAGACATAATTGGTGATCATATTCACATTTCGAATCTTGTTTGAAAAGGATTTATATGCCTGAAATTTGGCAAAATAAAAGTAATACAAGGATCCCAACATAACATTTTGAAAAAAAAATGCAAAATTTGAGACATGAATAATTTCATCTCTTATTGTGATGATGCCTCGGCACAATCATTCAAAAGTACTGATTTAAAAAAGAAAGAAAGAAAGAAAAAATAAAATAAATATTTAACATAACATAACATAACATACAATGAAATTCACCAAAAGATCATTTTATAATATTACCATTATTAACATCCTACATTTTTCATTCAGGATGATTTACTGCTGTTGAAAATGAGAAAGCAGAAAGATGGAAATATATCTCAAAGCCCCTATACCTATCACTGACAAGTGACTCATCTCAGTTTGGTCATTAGGATTTTCTGCATACTGTAATTGAGATCAACCCATGGGACTAAATGTATAATGCTACAAAACAGGGGGTGCTACTTATATGACAGGTGTCACCACTTAATTTGAAATTGAGATAATTTATTGTCTATTTAAATGTATCCTTCCACTTATTTCATTTTACTGTCCAGTGGAGCAAAATAAGGAACTAGTGAATATTTATTTCAAATAAATTAAGTGGTATCTTTTAAAGTGTCCTGGACTAAAGGTACAACATCTTGATACATCATGCTTACATTTTTATAGTGTTCATCCCGCCTATATTTCTAGCAGTATTTGTTGACAACCCGGGGGGGGGGGGGTACTCAAGTTTGGTTTTGGAAGGGGTTTGCCGCTGGGAAATTTGAAGTACCACCCATGCATATACCAATTTTCAAGAAAAAGGTACCCATCCATATACCAAATTCCCCAAATTTTGAGTCAAAAGTTATGCAAAATTGAAATTTTCTCCGAAAATTTTCTCTAATTTGGCGCAAATTTCTTAATTTTTGTTTGAAATTAAGAAAAAAATCTAAAATTTGTGCCATAATATTAGAAAATTTTGAAAAACAGACCCATCAAAATACCACATTTTACAAAGAAAAAGGACCCATTGGTATACCAGACAGCCTGATTTTGCTACCCAAGTTTGCGGCACATCCCCTTGACCACTTTTGTACTAAGTACCCCCCCCTGGGTTGACAATTTAGAGCAGAAACATGTTAGAACTGCAGTGGGATTTCTGCTCTCTTTGTATCTTAGCCACCTGATAGCAATGACAGAAGAAAGTCATAATTCAGACCCTACCCTATTTCAGTACCAGAATCCAAATCAATGTGCATTTCACACAATGAAAAAGTAAATTTTAAAGGAGCCCTGTCCAGATTGGGTCAGTTTTCTTTCAAACTTTCTGAGATTTTGGTACCAAAATATTCCTCATATTTTTCTCATTACCATGTGAAATTTTACGGCTGAAATGTGTTGCGTTTTGAAGATATAAGTGAAAATGTGCCAAATAATGGTAACCATATAGTATTAACGACACAGTAAAGTATAGGCAAGTGAAAAATACAAAATTGCTTATAAAATTAAAAAGGTTGTTCTGATTTAACTGAAATTTGAAATTGAAACAATTAAGCGGTGATCTTTAATTTGATAGTAAAAACTAAAATGTGAAAAATCGGACCATGTACCTTTAATGTTGACCTTTGAAAATTATACCATTTATCTTGAAAATTTGTTCTGTGGTAACTTCAGGGGGTAGGGTTAATTTATCTTTGCATTAAATTGTAATTTTTTAAATTAAAAAAAATAAATGCACACTTATTCCCAGACATTGAAGACTATGCCCCTTTTTATCTTGCTTTATGGTGAAATAAATACCCTTTTTACTGTAAAAATTGTGGTCACTTGCGTTAAGCAGATCCCATCCCTCGCCTGGTATTTTTTTTTTGAATTGCATAAAAGGATGAAAGCTAAGTATGATGATGAAAGTGAATGATTTATTGACTGCAAACAAATCTATCAGCTGCATTTGAATGGACTTAATGTTCTTGGTACCCTGGATTGGACTGCTTCAACTTGCATTAAATGAAAATAGATATGTTGAACAAAGATAGGAAATAAATTATTAACAACTGAAGATGTGCAGGCCTTGAGTTTGTTTCAAAAAAGGAAAGAAATAATTCTTTTGGCTTATATTAGCCAAGAATAACCTCTTTATTTAGTTTCCCAATCTCAATGTGCTAATAAACTTGGTTATCTGATAAATTAAGTTTTTATTTCTCTCTTGGTAAATAAACACAATCCTGTGCTTTCTACTGAAGATAACACGTGGTAGATAAAAACAATCCTTCACTGTCTATGCGTTCTTAGGGTTAGGATTAGGGGCAGGGTTGGCTTTTTCCCGGCTAAAACTAGTTTTTGCCGTTTCTGGCAAAAACTGGTTTTAGCCAGCTAAAGCCAACCCTGATATCAGTGGCTCTTGAAATGGTTCTTCAGGTAACAGTGTCACATGAATAATCATTTTAAGAGTCACTGACATCAGGGTTGGGTTTTAACTGGCTAAAACTAGTTTTGCCGCTGCCGGCAAAAACTGGTTTTAACCGGCAAAGAGCCAACCCTGATTAGGGGATAGGGTTAGGGTTAGGATTAAGGCTATGATTAGGGTTAGGGCTTAGGTTGGAAGATAAGGGTGTGAGGTCTATCCTAAAGTTACTCCAAATACATTTTTCTGATATTGAAGACAACACATTTTTCAGAAATAAATACAATCCTGTGCTATCCACTGAAACTAGAACTTAGTCAATAAACAATCATTTTTATTGCTGTCTACTGAAGATAACACTTGGTCAATGAACACAATCTAGTGCTATCTACTGAAGATAACACTTGGTCAATAATTTATAAACAATCCTTTTATTGCTGACTACTGAAGATAACACATGGTCAATGAATGCGACCAAGTGCTTATTGAAGACAACACTATGGTTTTTTTTTTTAAATTTTGTGCCATTTACTGAAGTTGCTGCTTAAAATCATCCTGATCTTCTGAAGATACCTTTTGGGATGATTATAACATTAATCTTTTATTTTCTTAACTAAACTAATATCATCTTGAATATACGAGGGGGTATCAAAAAGTTTTAAACTTTACCTAGAAGGGATGAAACTATATCAATTAAATTTTGTAAGAATAGTCACTCATCTTTATGTACATAAAGGAAATTGAGATTTGCGCCATAATTTAGTCCCTGCATTTGAAGGATTACAGGCCCAGTAAATCTTAATGACACAACCAAATTTGAGTTGTTTGATACCATAGTAAAGGTTAGAGTTTCCACTTTCCATTGATAACAAAATTTTTGAAATGAGTTGATAAATAACGTCACAATTACATAATAAAACATGGCCTACCTGAAAGTAGAAAACCAGATTTTTTTCAATTAAGAGGATCCCTACAATAATGGCCTGTGGACAATCAATTAAAAGTTGGAAAAGTGTCTTACTTTGTACACTGACTATGAAGTATCTTGTAATAAAAAAACATTCTTGGCTCTATATCTTCTGGGTAAAATTTAAAACTTCTTGATTACCCCTTGTATATCAATTTTAAGTGCTGTAATTATTGACGTCTTGAGTCCCTCATTGTGCATACATTAGCATTGCATTTTGGGTGCATTATCTACAATCAATTGATTGCAGAAGGTTTCACCAATGTAGAAATAGTGGATGCTATCTTCAGAAGATACTATAAAAGTGTACCTTTTTTACATGCAGTTATTTTTTACACACGGTCAATTTGTAATCATTCCGGCATTCCAACAAGTGTTTTCTATTTAACTGTAACATTAACCCAAACGGTTAGCACTTTGACGTCACATGCTGGGTGATTCTATCCATATGGTATTTTTAAAAAGGTGTTGTTTTTTTCAATGTGACCAATTTGATTTCTTTGGTTCCCTTTAACCAGTGTTCCCGTAAAGGATTATGACTTTGTGCCAAATGGGCCAAGTTAACTTTATATAAAGTTATATAAATATCTCGCAATTGCCAGTTGGTAGACGATCTCATAAAAAAGACTAGAATTTCGCTCAAACTGAATAAAACTGGAATAAATAAATGTCGTGTATAGCCGAAACCCTATATTTGGCTTTTTTCTTTTGGAAACCCTTGCACCAGTTTCTGAGCTTCTGCGCCAATTTCGCACCATATGGGCTTAGCGGGAACACCGCCTATAACATTAAAATAAATCAGTGAATTTGATTCACAATTAGAGAAAAAACCCTGGCCTCTCTGTAAGTTGAGATTCAGGTTGCCTGCCCTATTTCTACCTGTTACATTCAATATTCAACTCAATAAATACAGTGCATGACTATGTAGTTTCTATGTGCAACATGAGATTCGTCCTGACTTGTACACTGGATTTATTATAGCTCTATTTGTTACGCTCTATTTATCAAGTGCAGATACTGTCAAAATGTACAAGTATCTCAGTGGATATATCTTTTGATCAAGCGAAGACTGAGAAGTATTAAAAGGCAGTACTCACAAGTTTGGGCAATATCAAAAGACATTATGGAAACTGAAAGGGTAAAAACATACAAACACAAACATGACAAAGCAGTATTTGATGACAATCTTTAAAAAAAAATTAAACATTAGTGTAATTATTTATTTCACTGTTTTCTAATTTTCTTCTTTGAATATGCACAAATAAGCATATAAACAACTACAGCTGGATTGTCAAAAGATTTTCTGGTTGCTAGAGGTTTTTTTTTATCTTAACCACTGATTCTTAAAATAGAGAGGCCTTCTGCTGAAATACTCAAATGTGGTTTTTAAATTTCATTAGGGATGAAGTTAAGTTTTGTTTGTAAAACATTGCTTTCATCTTAGATTACAGATAAATCAAAAGAAAATTCAATATCCATTGGATCTGCTGATAAAGGTTAAAATTTCACCTCGAGCAGGTAGCATTTTTTATTGTTGCCAAAGATAATAATGAAAGAAAATCTAATAATTCATATACGGGGCTTGAACTTGACAATGAAACTTAACATACTGTCACATCAAATGATGCAAAAATCTTAAAAGGTTGGAAAAACAATTGAATGATGTTGAACTTGATCAATGCAACCCTTTAATAAGCCTTTGATTTTTAATATGCTTCTTTTTTAACCACACTTGCAGAAATGCTTCACATAGACAGAACAACACCAGGACATATACGTAGAGATACTCACACCGGAGAACCACTCATACCCCCACCCGCAGCATCCGACGACGTCTTGACCAACGGTGCCGCCCCCGACAATGTGAGCGAAGGCACGAGTGAACTATGGGAAACTAGTGGAGGTCAGGATCTGTTTGCTAGAGCGTTAGGTATTGCATGGTTGTTCTTTGTTGCTTTTGTAATGTAAAGCTATAATTTCGGCTGATATTGATTTATGAAACCATTCAATATATAATGAAAGAAAATAGTTGTCCAAGTTAGGTTACTAATTAATTGACACTTTTTTGCCGTAAATCATACAAAACAGAAAAAATCTCTGTACAAATTACAAATGTGTCCTTCAAATGCATTAAATATTGACATTAGGCAATGACAAAACATAATTTCCTTGGGAATTATTCAGCAAGAGGTTTTACATGTACTGTGCTTCGTAAAAATAAAGTGGAGATTCACTTTCACTCTTTCAAGTAAAAGTACTTGTAATGGGCCGAACGTAACCCACCCACTTACTCTACTGTAATAATCATGAAGCATACCAGTGCTTGATAAATTCCTACTTAGCTGGGACTCCAACCCGGGACCTCTCGTACTCAAAGCGAGCACGCAGTGCATAGACCAAAAGAGACTTCCCGTCAGGTCTATACACTGAACGAACTTACACTCTCATTTTTTGATGCAAAGATTTTGACGCCAGATGCCTGACGGCCCTTGAGAAGAGTGAGTGCAAGAAACCCAATGACACTGGCATTAATAGTACTATAAGGTTGTTGTCGCGAAACATTCTCATTGTCGATAATCGACTAATCTAAAAAACCAGACGCTGACAAATTTATCCACAAAACATTGCATACCTCAGTTTATTGTACTTATCGCTTATCGAAAAACAAGAGTTGAGTGCATGAAAAGCACACGATGGAGTTGAATTCATTGCAACCACGATTGTTAGAAAGCTTATTAATTAAATACTCATAAAATCATCACATTTTAAAGTCAAGAATGCAAAACAGATTTCAATTATTTATTTTTGGGTCAATATTTTTATCTTTTTAATCAGGAAAATCAAGCCAAACAAACTCAGATAAAATACAAACATGCCAAGTGAGATAGTATCAGCATTTTATTTTTTTTACTTTTGGATATACTGAATCTTCTGATATCATATGCAGCAACTTTCAATACGACAATGGTTAGCAAGGTTTTTTGTTTACATTTTTTTTGTCACCAATTGACAAATGCTTGTCGACAATCGGCAAAAATGTTGTTGTCACCAATATTGTCAACAAAGCCCTGTCAAAAACAACCTTAACGCAGTACCGGATTTCTAAATGGGCCTGTTGGGCCCGGGCCCAGGGCCCTGAGGTCCAGGGGGCCCTTGACTATGACAAAAAAAGGAGAGAGTAAAAAGAAAGGAAAAAAAGAAATGGAGCAAAATATTAAGTAGGAATTCTTAACGGCCCAGACACCCATGGGTCCTGCCCTAACATGAAATGATTGAATACAATTTGTATCTTGGGAAGTTCTTCATGGACGCTTGCAAAGAAAGGGGGGGGGGGGGGGCAGTGAAACTCGGCAGAAATTTATCAATCCAAAAACAACAACAAAACAATTAATATCAAATGTGTTATACAATTTAACAATACTATTTTAATATATTATTTTTAGGCTTTACCTTTCTGGCTGTAATAGGACCCTCACACTTTAAATCAAGTTAAGGCCTTGAAAAACATACTTAAAATCATTCAAACCCTACCTTGCAGCTTAAGTTTGTTGACACATTATTTTAGTTACTTGAATGATACATTATTTTATCAAGGGCACAGGACCTCACCTACTCCTTACTAGCCTATGTGTTTTAGTAAATAAGACAGTGGAAAGCATTAGATGCAATGTAGACATCACCAGCAGGCCCGTAGCCAGGATTTTTTCAAGGGGGTGCGGATTTTCAAAAAGTGGGCCTTTTGGAGGAAAATTTTTCGTTTTGGTCGACCCTAAAATAATTTTAGTAGTGTTTTAGCAGTTTTCCAAGCATTTTATGTAGTATTTGATTAAAAAACGACCTACATTTGCTTGTTTTGGTGCTTTAGGTATTCTTTTGGTGGTTATTTAGTGAATTTTTGTGGACCTTTTTTGTACATTGTCAAATTTGGGGGGGGGGTGCGACGCCCCCACCGCACCCCCCTGGCTACGGGATTGATCACCAGGGCCCTTAGCGGGCCATTGACCAGATGCCATCAGTGACCTCAAACAGGTCCTTGGGACACTTTCCCGGGCAAGGGTGGGGGAGGTACCCTGACACTGGATGTGTGGTCCTGGGCACTATATATTGCTTGTTCAGTTCAGCTGGTCCCTAAGACACTAGTTCTTAAAAACCCCTTTTTCCTTTTCAAAGATAATCACAAATGTTACAAAATTTGCCCTTCTAGAGTTTTATTTTACGCAAAATTTCCTTTCATGATCCAAAGCCTCATTGTATAGTTCTCCAGATAGCCAAGAAACATCCCTATAACTTCAAATAGGCGACTGCTGATGAAGAACCCCGCCCCTAGAATAAATACTGTGACACGCCATAGAGTCGCATGATTAAAATTTTACACAAGGGGGCCCTGAGTTTTAACCGCTGGCCCAGGGCCCTGGCAAAGCTAAATCCGGCACTGACTGCGTTTGCCTTTTTGAAGTTGAGCATGACAAAAAGTTTTGCAAAAACACTGCATTTGGAGGATACGGAATCGCATTTTGCATTTGAAATATCATTTGTCATTATATAGACCTCGG
Source organism: Ophiothrix spiculata (assembly GCA_000969725.1). Classification (NCBI taxonomy): domain Eukaryota; kingdom Metazoa; phylum Echinodermata; class Ophiuroidea; order Amphilepidida; family Ophiotrichidae; genus Ophiothrix; species Ophiothrix spiculata. The sequence continues at coordinate 23,754 of JXSR01S037014.1, read as the reverse complement.
AATTTGAGCAAGCTTCCCACTTTCATTCATTATATGTTGAATGGCCCTGAGCGTTCCTTCATTTATGGATTGAATTTCTCAGTATACGAGACACAAGGATATATCGCTTATGCTTATTGCAATACCTAATTTGTGAAAGAAAATGGTTGTGTGCGTATTTTCGATAAACTAATTACTTCCAGCAAGTAATTGGTTGATCTTTGGTGTTTGCGAAATGCCAACAGGCAAGTTTGTGATGGTCAACTTGTAGTCTATGTAGAAATTGAATCCTGGATGAGAAAACCAATATGAAATATTTAGTATAAAATTCTGTTTATTACTCACAGGGTCAAATTATACTTGGCCTCCAAACAAAATTTTCGCTACCAAACATTTTGTCATGATGTCAAACTGTGGGCGGCCATATGTGTCAAAAAGGTGTTAACAAGAGAAAGGTGTCTACAACATTTGTACAGGTGTCTGTACAATTGAAAAAGGTGTCTAAAATACCCAAAAACTTGTGTAAAACCTATAACGGTGTCTAAACCCAAAATTGATATGTAACCCAAAAGGGCGTGTGAAATCAAGAAAGGTGTCTAAAACTCTGGCCGCTCATAGTTTGACGTCATGACAAAATGTTTGGTAGCATAATTTACAGTTTTTACAGTATGTGACCTGGTAAAGACCTGAAACAAGTCACATGTAGGCTTTATCATATGGTGGGTTTCCTGTGTAGAATCTGTCACATAGGAAAATGTACGATTAGACAATAATAACTGCGCACATTCTTTTTTGAGGTCATTGTGTGAATTCTGAGGTGATTGTTTTGGACCGAGGTATTTTTCTGAGGGAGCTGCTGTCGAAGAAAAATACCTCGGTCCAAAACAATCACCGACGA
>JXSR01S037014.1:0-14916 GCA_000969725.1 Ophiothrix spiculata | reverse complement strand
TTCAGGTCCATAGTTTTAACCAGAGATTTTCAAGTCAGTACATATTTGTATAATATCTCCTGATCCATTTCTGACCAGACATTCAATCTTTACATTATCACTCGCATGTTATTTTGTCTGGTACAGTAAACATGGTAGTGTCTTCTGAGCAAATATGAATTTCCTCCATTTTACTTTATGAGTACTTGAATAAGAAGGAAATCATCAATGGGGGAGGGGAGGGGGGAGCTCTCACATGTTTGAGTAGGGTAGCTATCTTTGCAGAGATCTTTTTGTCCAATGTCTACATGATCATTTACATGTTATTTTGTCTGGTACAGCAAACATGGTAGTGTCATCTGAGTAAACCCAAATTTCCCCTATAGTACTTTATGAGCACTTAAATTTGTTAGGAGGAAATCGACAAACCCTTTATGAGCACTTGAATTAGAAGGAAATCATCGGTGGGGTAGGGGGCAATCACAAATATGAGTAGGGTAGCTGTCAATGCACACACATCCGTACCAGACATTCAATATCTACATCATCGTTTACATGTTATTTTGTCTGGTACTGTAAACATGGTAGTGTCTGCTGAGTAAATATGAATTTCCTCCATTTTACTTTATGAGTACTTGAATTAGAAGGAAATCATCGGTGGAAGAGGGGGGGGGGGGAGGGGTGCACTCATATATGAGTAGGGTAGCTGTCAATGCACAGACATCCTGACAAGACATCCAATATCTACATCATCATTAACATGTTATTTTGTCTGGTACTGTAAACATGGTATTGTCTTCTGAGTAAACATGCATATCCCCATTGTACTTAATGACCACTTGAATTTTTTAGGAAGAAATCATCAAACCCTAGAGAACAACAGTGTGGAACTAGATATGTGACCTGCTCTGTCGAAACCCGGACAAAGTCGCACAAATCCCTATTTCAAATTTTACAAAATTTAAAATGGCAAAATTATAAGCTTTCCAATGATATATCACACTCTAGGATCCCTCAATGTTTTGTATGTCAAAAGGTGATATTTAGGTCACATATATTCACAAGCACTTTTATTTTGTGACGTCAAGAGTTGAAGACTTAATTGCTAATCAGTAAAATTTTGATGAAAAAAATCAAGCTTTAGAAATTTGTTAAAATTAAACCTACTTTACTATTTGCATATTGATCAAACCAATACGAACCAATCACAGAATATGCTGGTAAAGTTATAGACCATATCTATAATTGACATACTCCCGCCGTTGATGGGGTAAATCCACAGAACCGGGCGTGGAATCTGAACTCGGAACGAGGCCAAGTATGATAAATACACTACTTGCTCTCGCTCTGAGTTCTGTTCCCCGTCCGATTCTGTGGATTTATCCCATCAACGGCGGGAGTATGTCAATTATAGATATGGTCTGTATGGTAGAGTTATAGCCCTATCATAGCCCTGTTATAATAGGTTATTATAAGTGAATATTTCTTGTAATCAGCCAATCAGATATGCACTTCCTTGACAGTTGACTGTATGAAGTACATAGCAGGTTGGTAATTAAATGGGACATAATGGGACTATGTCTGTTTCAAGAATACATTATGTATGCTGTGTGATATGTTTGTATTATGCATTCAGCATTTATATAGCGTCTATCTGTTTAAAGGAACTTGCCTAGAATTTATAATTTATTGAAACCCACAGTTTCAAGCTAGAAAATCTATACTATAAAGACAAGACAAATTTCCATCACACGTTAGTAAACCTGGCAATTTTGTTCCTTATAGGCAGAGCTAATTATTTTTTCCTACCTCAGATTTTGAAAAAAATGTTTTGAAATCAAAACAGTGTTGGGAATAAAAGAAAGACTTAAAAAAAAAGTCATGGCTATTTCCCTTGAAAGAACAGTAATATGCAGTCGGGAAATTATCGCAGCCAGTTTACTTCAAGTTGGCAAATGAACTTGATTTGTCTGCATTTTCTCATCTTTTCCACTTGACGAAGGACAAGTACATAAAAGACTGCATTCAAAGTAACATCTTCACAAATTTTTGTATATAACAAGATACGAGGTAGATATTAGCATGGCCAGTGATAAACAATTCTCTATGATATGTAACCACTTTTTTCAACATGATTATTTGTGAAATTATTATTGTTTTTATATTGTCTTGTTATTTTCTGTAGAAACAGCAGAAACCTACCGAGCCATCGGTGAAAGAATACAGCAGGATGTTGACAGCATTACACTGGTAAAATATCATTTCTATTTTTGTATTTTTCCTTGCTAATGCTGATATTCAAGCACTAGCATTAACAGTTGAGATTTTGAGATAAGTAAAGAAAAGGTCAAAAATCCAGTTAGATTGTTTGAGTAGCATATAGCATCATTTAAATGGTGGATGGAACTGTATACTGAAATAGCAGATCATATCAGCCATCATCAGATACAAAGTAACACCTAAACAAAATGTTTGATTGACCTAACATAGGAAAAAAATAGGGTAGGTAGGTCGTATTTTTTTTTAAAGTGAAGCCTATGTTTCACATACAAGAACACAAAATATATGACACATATACAAAAACATCTTCACTTTTTCTGTAACACATCTTTTATTTGTATTTTTGAATGTCCTGCAAGCCATATCTTTGGCCCCCATGAATCGATTCCCATCAAATTTGGGATTTGAAGGTTTTTTACCATGCTCAAAAAAATAAAAATATTTAGGGTCGGCAGTAAAAATAGGGTCGATCGGGTTACGCCAATCAAACAAATTTTTTTAGGCCTTATCATATAGTCTTAAAGGGGTTGATATCCTTACACAATCTCTTGCCCAGTTAATTCAGAGCCCGTAAGTTTTGGAAGAACAAATCACCATATCTCTATGCCATAACAGAACAAATGTCAGCATATTTCATTGTCAACTAAGGTGAGTACAATCCAAAGAACTGATGCTAGACAAGCGGTGCTCGCTGCCATCTTATTGTCGCTCGTGGAGCAGAGTTATTGTACCTCTGGATATGTTCGGATTTATCCAAGCAGATTGTGTAAAGCTTCACTTGATGCACTTACAGCATGTGCATTTTGTTTCATGCGCAAACCGTGTCTGCGTTTTAAGTAGCGTCTTTTGCGACTTGCTCTGATCAAAGTATTGTAATTTTCCTGCTAATCCGTTTCAAAGAATGCCGGAGGTACAATAACTCATCCTCCATGATCGACAATCCAAGATGGCCGCCATCCTAAATATAGGATTTACATGGCGGTCAAATGAAAATGGTGGCAAGCACCGATCTTCCTTTTTCATTTCCTTGGTACAACCTGAGTTCCAGCTTTTGTTTTGTGTTTTGCATAGTAGGCAAGGATAATAATCAGAGGTGAAATCTTTTTTTCATGTGCTAGTCAGGAATGAGATTCTTTGGGATCATTCAGAGTCCCACTGATCAAAGTCTACGGACACAAAGTTCTTGAACACTTGTAGCACATGTAAAGACTGCATAGCAGCAGACTTTGAACAACGAGTATAATCAGATTTTGAATGCACGATCTGTTGTTGTGTGCTGCATAATTTACCTGATATGTTTGATAAATTGAAAGTTTTTAAACTGATATTGAAAGATCTTAAAGGAGCTTTCAATTCAGTTTAGAACATCATGCTATTTCTTGTAAACTAAAAGAAAGCCATTCTGATATAATAGGAATCTAGCATAAACTTGCATTATGTTATATAAGCTCAACCAATAAGCCAGTAATGAAATTCACTATATATTGACCTGCATAATGAGATTAATGCACTAATGGCTTGTTTAATGCCAAGGGGGAGGGGTGCCTGCCATTTAAGGACTGGAACATTCAGTTCTTCCCTGTAGTTCAGCAAAGAGTATATACCACTAAGGTGCTGGGATGCCCAGTGCTCCCATCCTACAATAGTAGTCATGAGTGAGTAAATTTCCAGCATAAGAGTATCAAAGGAACTTGATCCAATTTTTCAAATTTATGGTGAAAATTTTTATGGGCAATTTTGTACTTCGGAGCCTCCTATATGCTACTGTGTAAAATTTATTATGTTTACAATTATTTGACACAATTTGATATATATCTTCAAAACAGATCATAATTTCACATGGGTTATGAGAAAAATATGAGCAACAATTTAGTAACAAAATCTTGAAAAGTTTGAAAAAAGATGACATGGTTGAGGCAATTGGACCACGCTCCTTTAAACCATTTTGGATATGAAATTCAAGAGCCTGGTTGCTGATGACAACATGTAGGTGCTATCTATACAGGATGTAGATCCAAACAATCCGCTTCTTATAGATTCAGATTTGAGAACCATATCTTATCTATACAGGATGTAGATCCAAACTAATCCGCTTCTCATAGATTCAGATTTGAGAACCATATCTCTGTATTAAACCATATGGAGTGTGTCAGTACTAATACACATATTTGCCAGATATAGATCTAATACCTGCATAGATGCAGGGGCATCGGAAGGAAAATAAAAGTGGTGCGGCCCCTGGTAAAAGTGGTGCGGCCTAACAACTATAGCCCAGTAGACATTAGTTACTAAAAAAGAATTCGTACAGCACTGTTTTGTGGTTATTTATGTCAGAACTATAATAAAACACATGGAACTATAATTTTTTTTTAAAATCTTTTTTGGCTGAAAAGTGGTGCGGCCAAAGCCCTACGGCCTACATGGTTCCGATGCACTTGCGTAGATGGGATGTAGATTTGAAGCCATTTAGATAGATGCAGATTGATACGGATCTGTGCTCCTTATAGTCAATGATTTGTGCCCCCTCCCCGGTCATTACAGTCCAGGGTGTTTAACCTAATGATCTAAGTGTAATTTATAAACATGTGCTGACATGTATTCATGTTCATCTAGGTACCGTATCATCCAAGTTATCTAGTCAAAGCCAGGGATGGTGTCAGGCTCTATTATCCATCACTGTGCAATCTCTGCTCACAAAATAACATGCTGCCATATTCAAAATCTCTATGAATGATGAGTCATTTGAACTGGCCTGGTTTTCTATGAAATGTGGTTTTAATCACTAGAAACTGGGACCATAAAATGGTCCCAGCTAGAAATTAAGGAAGAGGGAAGTAATTGCAAAGCAAATGATAATCCATTTTCAGGAATATGGTATTGGTTTAACTTGATAGAGTACCGGTAATATGATTCTAAACTTGATAGAGTTATAGAATTCATTGTGATTGGAATTGTAGACATTTTATTCAACGTATGTATTTTTATTTAAGGCAGGTATTCAAACTTAATGGAATTTGTTGCATATGCTAGTGAATGCTTTTGGAAGTAATTGTGTATTGAGGAAAACTTGGGATATGATTCAACAGGGATTTACTTGAACCTTGGTGTTAGTATATTACCATTTAACAGCCTATCCTAGCAGAGAAACTTTAAGTGATTGTTTATTACCATTTAACAGCCTATCCTAGCAGAGAAACTTTAAGTGATTTATTTAATTTCTATTATTTTCACCTTGTAATCAAGAATATAAAAGAACAATTTTTTTAAAGTTACACAGAAATAAGCAATAATCAAATCATCCTATAATATGAATATGCAGTGATATAATAGTATTTCTCCCTTTTCTTCTCTGATGTTGATGATGATGATAATAGATTATCAAATGTATCATATAGACACATCTTTTGTACTGAAGCTTTCATTCATCCAATTATTCTAGGTGCAAGCTGTTGGTTCTGAGACAATGAATACATAAATAATGTAATTTGAACACCTGTTTGCTAATACTGGTGTAGCTTGCCATATCACTAATTAAAGGAGCATGGTCCAATTGCTTCCTCTTTTATTCAAACATTTTGAGATTTTTGTACTAAAATAGTGCTCATATAGATCATAAGCCCAAGGTTTAGTATATATAATATGAATACATAAATAAAATAATCACATTAGCTGTTTTATACTTGGTTTGTTAGTAGTAGTACTAATTAAGAAGTGCAAGAAGGTGTAATGTCGGATCTGTCTAAATCTAAATCTCAAGTCTTTATTTCTACTTCATGACTATCAGATTTATCGCATGTATATTAGTTCCCCGACCATCCTTAAGCTCCCATGCGGGCTCCCATGCAATATGTGAGATATCAGGACTTTGTTTGTATATTTTCAATTCCCCACTGTGATATTTAGTCAAAATTTAGCTCTGTAAGGATTATCATCCTGCAAATGTCATGATCAGGACTCGTTAACTTTTTGAGCTGAGAATGTCAATGAATTAAGGACCTGTGATCAGATTTCACTTGCATTCTTGATTACTGTCTGATTATGAAATATGATACTGAGTTATAATCCAAATAATGGTTACAAATTTGCTTGTGATCAAGTCCGGCTTATATCAATAATACTGGTAGAAATTTGATACCAAATGGAGTATATATACTAACAAAAATTAGCATGATATATTAATTTGTAAAACGCTGCCATTGTTTATGTTTTAATTCATGGCAATGAATCATTTTTATTCCATTATTTATTTGGCTAATCAAAGGAATAGAAGTCCAAGCAGTCAAAATTTTCAATTATTGGAGTTTCAATGACTCATCATTATTATTTGGCTGTGCATCACATATTTTCTTCATTCATTTCTATTTTGAGCCTGTTTCAAGATATCATTTGGTTGCAGCATGTTAGGCCTAAAAAAAAATTGTTTGATTGGCGTAACCCGACCTACCCTAATTTTACCACCTACCCTAGATATTTTTATTTTTGTGAGCGTGGTAAAAAACCTCCAAATTCCAAATTTGATGGGAATTGATTCATGGGAGCCCACGATATAGCGTGCAGGACATTCAAAATGACAAATAAAAGATGTCTTACAGAAAAAGTGAAGATGTTTTGTATATGTGTCATATATTTTGTGTTCTTGTATGTGAAACATACACTTAGAAAATTAAAAAAAAATAATAAAAAAATAATAAATCCGACCTACCTACCCTAACTTTTTTTCTATGTTACGCCAATCAAACAATTTTTTTGTTTGCCTTATCAGCATCCCCTAACAGCTTTAGGACATAGGACAATGTATGAAGTTCCCAGTCATCCAGGTCATACAAGGCTCCTCCTCTGCCATTCTCATTCCATGACAAAGGGAGGTTAGCTGTCACAACTTTAATCAATTGATTGAAGGGCTCTGTCTTCGTTAGTATCAACATATTTTGTGCATTAATGACATTGTCAATATACTTTCAATGACTTATAGGTAACCATTGCTATAGATTATATCAAGGGTTGTGAGGCAACAATCCCTAGAACAACAGGTTTCAAGACCTGCAGATGATGCTTTCGCTTTCAAGATGAATAATGTGTTAAACAAGTGTGTATGTGATGACTCGCCCCGAAAAGGGTGACTTTACGACAGAACACCTTTCGAGAAATTTATGAAAATGGGCAGCGAAAATAATAAGAATTTCCAGCAGATTTTCTGTTTTAAAATTTGATTGCCTTGATCAATTTCAACAAGTAAGGTGTCATTTTAAAGCTTAAAAATGCTGTAACAGATGAAATAATAAAATCAAAATTGATACCATCTGCAAAGTCCCCCTTTCGGTGTGAGCCATCGCATATAAGATCATCTGGAAAGGCCCATTAGGTCTTGAAATCTTTTGTTCTTGGGATTGTTGAAATGCAGATATGGCCTTCGTGCTATCAACCCTCGATATGTATGTGGAGTGTTATTACTACACAACCAGCATATTCACTAGACTACAGTTATGTACTTAGCTTGTATATACTTCTACTTATCTACTTATCAATTCAATCCATAATCAATATTCCTGCGATCTTTCCTTTACACTACAAAAACAGTCATAACCATTATGCTTGTGTTTTGATTTGCTGTATCATATATTTACTAACCACCACATGCTTTTTGCCTTCCTTTCTCTTTCACTCACTCATAACCCACACCGCCTGACTCATCTACCAATCGCTTCCAACCCAACTCTTACACAACACACAGAGGTCACGTGCTCATCTGCCTTTTCCACAGCAATCCATCATGGACGTGATCAGCAACCGCACCTACAACATGTTCTACGAAACCATGCAGTCGCTACTAGGGCAGAACACCAGTCTGGAGGAGTTGGCTCTGGTGTTTAAATTTACCAAGTTAGCGATCAAGGTGGCGCATAAATTAGGTCAGAGGGCAAGTACAATTAAGGAGAACAGTATACGATACATCGGGGATAGGTTTGCTGAGTGGCTGGATAGCCAAGGAGGTTGGGTAAGTACAGATTGTGACAATTGCATAGCTATCCATACAGGATGCATATGAAGCAAATAGCAGGATCTTGAACAGGTCTCCTCGCTATAGCACATGTGACTTAGGTCTAAGTAATGGAATACGTCAACTGAATTGAACACAAGAGTAGTAGTATTTTGACTAGTGTTGGGGATTTGTCCAATATTCTTCATGTTGCTAGTGTAAGTGTGGACATGCTAATTTCAGTTTCATAATGCTATACAGTTAATCATTATAGATGTTGATTTCTCTCTGTTCAGTGCGTATGAAATTGAGCATGTTCAGGTCAAAGCTGACACTCACGTCAAATATATCTTTTTGACCTATAGTTGTTGAATTTAATTTGTGAAAGTGTACTCAGAGTCTTGTGCGTAGACAAGAACAAACAAAACCTTGAAAATGTACGCTGGCGTGAGACACAACTGCGTATTTGTCACAGACACACGTTCACGAATTAAATCGAACATCTATAGATAAGAATTCTTAGCACATTTCCACTATGCTCACGTAATCTTCATGTAATCTTATCTGTCCACATAATGTGCTTCCGATGTGTGGGAGCTTTCCTGGCTGTTATGAAACAGGCCTATAAGGCGACACACCACAAAATAGCTTCCCATTGACTTACTGTACAAAATGGCTTCCTAAAAACACCCGAAAACTCAATAATAAAGCAACTGGTTGCTTCAACACTGCCTTTTCTCATAATGATTATGATCTCTTCTAACACAAAATGATGATAAAAGTATACCATCAAGGCAAAAATTTCAAAATACAGGACGCTGAATAAGGCCCCTATCACTGACGGCCGAATTTTGTATTACCAGAATCAAGCGCAAATTAAGGAAAACCCTGTAAATTTGACCAAAGTAATCTGGAGATCAAAAATGGCATCAGAGCATCTTTAAATAAACCTTACTTTATAAATAGATCAAAATATTCACCAAACATATTGCCCTTCCATTCGTTTTGAAGTCCTCATTTTAGAAGGGCAGTCATTTTTGCTGATTTAGAAATGCCGGATTGCGAGTGCTAGTTATTTAGTGTAGTGCGCCCATAAAGCCATTTAGTCTCATCAAGTTCTTATGCTCCCTATTTAGTAGCATACTTTTCCATTTTGATGTTTTCAACTCTATATTTTTGGATTAAATTTTGATCTTTGCAATTTGCTATCTTTTCTGCAGGGCTCTGTGGTTTACAGCAGCGATTCAGAAAGCGAGGAATCCAAGGAATCAGAAATCGACTGAATGGGCGCCCTCAACCAAGCTCTGTGTCTACCAAGGGCTAAAAACCGCTGTGGATAATGCAGACAAGGTGCCTCATCCGGCTTCTGACTCGTGCTGTGCCATCTACCATGGGCTTATCACTTGGTACATTCCTGAATAACCAAGACACGGCACGGCTCTCACGCCCAAGTCATTTTGGGCTATGTCATGGATACAACAGACTTTCCTAGCATATTGCCCAGGGTAGTCATCTCTGGTTGGATTTTGAGTGTGGTATGTTTTTGACAGGATCATTGATGAAAAAATGTAAAAAAGGATGTTGTCATCAACAATCATAACTATTACTTACTATAATGAAGCATCCTTAAATCTTTAAATCTTGACTGGCGAGAGCTAAGCAAAATAAACAATGTTTCAAATTGTCATATGTTAATTTGGATGAATTTCATGGACGTTAACGTTTTGCTAATGGGAAATTGTGTACCTCATCTGAAGAAAACCTCATTTGAAGAAGATGTCATCGGCATCAGTGAAAATGCTGAAAGGCTGCTACTAGTCAAAGTCATTCAGCCCCTACTTTATAAACCTTGAAGCGTGCAACAAGCAATCGGACTCTGTTACAAGATCCATAGCATATCCCTTATATTCTACAACATTGTGAACTGGTGGTTATATGTTGTGTCAGAGACTAGTAATGATTGATTAGGATTGATTAAGACCAAATCACTGCATATTGATATTTTTGTACTTGAATCATCATGATTTGTATTTTGTTACATACTTATGATTCGGAAAATACGCACTTATTTACTTCCCCGGATAGTCATATTGGTTTATGTGTGTTTATCGGCTGCTTGTTGCATGCTCCAAAGATTTATAGAGTATAGTGTCAAAAGATCAAGTCCTAGTCATGACTCATGAAACGTCTAGTAGCTTTCAGAGCACTGGTGACTGGCTATTTGGTTTTGCTTGGTTGTTGGATTGATTGGTTAAACAGAACATGATAAATCCTGACATATACAGCTATACAGCATTGGGCTCTTGGAATAAAACCCATGATCAATATCACCACTGGGTCTTTGGAATAAAGCCGTGACTTGTGGTGCCAACGGTCACGGACTGTTCAAAATGGAGCAAGTTATTTTGATATGATAGAATGGGAGGAGCCACAACTATGCAGTGGGATCAATACAAATATGGATGAAGAGGAAGTGTCACATCACATTTCGTCATGTGAGTGCAAGAAAGTCGTATCTGCAATAGCTGCCATTTGTCATAAATTTGAATTCCACATTTTATGATGTCCAGTCTTGGGTCAGTTGCTCTTGAAATGGTTCTTACCGGCACCTGAAGAACCATTTCAAGAGCCACTGACATATGGATGTGAAATTTTTGAGTGATTTTTCAGATTTTTCACATTCTAGTGATAAGGTGTTTAATGAACATAACATAAGGCAGCCATTGCAGATGCGACTTTCTTCTCACATGACGATTTCTCAATAAGAAGGAGCTCAAGAAGCTCCAGCTATTTTATACCATAGATATAGAGGAGAGAGGCCAGACTCGGTGCCATTTTTTTTCCCGACATGGGGATCAAATTGGGGTATTTGTGATTACTGCCGAAAACACGCATTCATTAATGCATTTACTTTTGTGTACTGTTCATGTAAAGTAATATTTGTGCAATTTTTCTTTATACCCTATTGAATCTCTGCTCTCAAAGTATATTATTTTGGCAGACTTGAGTGAATCTGAATACCCCCATTAGAACCCCCGTGGTAGATGACACCATTACACTTGGTATTATAGGTAGTTCGGTATCTCCTCTCTGTATCTATGCTTTTTACATTAATCTTGGCATGGGTAAATCTCAGGAACGCCAAGCATTTGTATTCCAAACTTGTAGATGTATTCTAGTACTGCCTAGATAATTTATAGTAGCTGCCCTAATATAACAATAGACAAACCAAGTATAATAGTTTAGGTAGACTGTATCTACCAGTCTTCAAATGGTGGTGCCCTTTGAGTTTTCAGCATAATGTAATGATCAGTGCATCAGCTGGTTGACAATGCAGGATGCAGTCTATATGGTCCAAAGGGATAACCAAGTGTGTGTTATAAGGTACTGTATCCAATTCAACTATTTATCACCTGACAAACCCTTAAAATTAGTAAATACACTCACTTCCAAAAGTTTGACAATCATCATATTCAATGATAGGGACATTATCAAAGTATTTTAACCAGTTTTGGTGCGATTGGATGAAATAACTCAATGGTTAAGGCGACATACATTCAGCACCACTTTGTAAGTTTTAATAATCCCCAGTTTTAACCCATATAGCTGTCAATGCCAATACACAGTATAACAGTATTGTGAGGTATGGAGTCTTTCATAATCTGTTATTTTTCAAATTTGTATGCACAATGAACTAAACAAACCCTCAGTGTAGATTTATTTTGCTATTGGGATGTTAGTAGGGGACATAATGATAGAAATGTAACCCTCAGGGGTTAGTTATGACTACTCATTAGAAGTTTAACTTAGTGAGTGAGAACAATAATAATTGTTTAAAGAGTCAAGAAATTGATGATGTTGATTGTTGCAAAACATTCAATTTTGTGGCTTGTAGGAGAATGGTGACATATATTATGATAAGACAATTTGATGAATTTAAATTGCATGAAAAATTAATTAACCAATGTTAACAGTTGAATATCTGTGATCACTCTCTTCACAAACTGAGTAAACTAATTTGTCTAGAAAATGGCAAAATTTGTAAAATTTCTGCCTTGTTAAATCTTTTTGAATTACACATGAATGAAATTGAGACATTCTGACAGCCATCCAGTACAGATAATTGAATACATAACAGATGAGAATTTGAATCTCTTGTGTGGATGTAATTGTAACCAAATCATATATTCTATAAGCTTTAAGCACTCTGCCATTGTTTTGTTGTATGTACTAGAGAACATTAAGTACTTCATGTCATCCAGTAGTTGTCTATACACACATCGTCAGTATTAATGTGGATACAAAATAGTACAGAACCATGTAGTGTAAATATTGCAAAAATATAGTTGTAGAAAAGAATATATCTTCCAGCATACTGTAATTGAAGCCAAAAAGAGAAATAACATGAAAACAAGAGATGAAACTTTTTTAATTTTTAAATTTAGGCTGTTTTTATTTATTGTAATGGGTTTTTTTTTCAAAGCCCAAATCATGATTTCTGGTTTTTGTTTTCAGTCCATTTTGGAGCATTCAAGATTTGTCATGTGTTTTCAAGGAATAAATGGTATTGCTTCCATAATAAAGCATGATACAGTGGAACCCCGTAAACACAAAATCACTGGGTCAAAAAGTTTAGTTTGGGTTATCAGGATTTTTGTGTTATCCAACTTGTGACCAAACAAACATTTTGAGTTATCAGGTCTTTGTGTTAACAGATTTTGTGTTAATGAGGTTCCACTGTAAATTACTTATGCCACTATGGACTCGGTAGAGTGACAGGTTAGCATCAGGAGTCAATTTGGTAGGAATACCCCCCCCCCAAAAAAAAAAAAAAATAAATAAATAACCATTTTAACAAGTTTTATTTTATTCTGGAAGTCTGATCTAAGCAATTCAATCTACTGAGCAACTCTATATCTTAGACCAGGCCTTCCCGCGAACAATTTTTATTTGGCCCTTTGATTGCCTCTGGAATACAGAAGTATATTGGAAAAGCATTGAAAAAGGTCTTAATTTGGCCCTCCAAGACTGTATTTTTGAACTGGCGTTTGCCCTTATGGCCCACCAACAAATTTAATTGAGAACCCCTGTCTTAAACCTTCCGGCTACTTTTTTCAAATTTCTGCATTTAAGAGTTTGTTAAAGAAAGCCTCTTTTGCCTATTAGCATAGGAATCAAGCCCAGAAGAAACAATGTGGTTCCTGATATTTGTTTCTATGTCAAGAGTCTCTGATGCCTCATGCTCTACCTGTTCACAGCTCTCCCTACTAGAACCTTGATTATTGAACTGTAGAGCGGAATCATCATCATATTGGGCTATTCCAGAAATTAATGGTACATCCCCTAAAGAAGGCATGGGATTCCCAAATTTTTTACATGAATTTCTCAGTAGGAAATCCTAAAATAAATCAACATTTTCCCTGTAAAGAAGGCATGGGAATTCCGAAATATTTTCGCCAATTTAGAGCAAATTCCCAAAATATTCACCATTTTTTGATCAAATGGGTAAAGAAGGCACGGGAATTCCCAATTTTCTGCCTAAAATGAACCAACCCCTTAAGAAGGCATGGAAATTTTAAATCTGGGAATTCACATTATTTTCAGAAAAAATATGGATGCCTTCTTTAGGGGGTGTACAGTTAATTTCTGGAATAGCCCATTTTAAGGCCTTGCATTTGTTTTGTAAATGATTTACAGTCGTCACCTGTGATAAGTTTGTGTACGTGGATTGTTCATCCGTCTTATGTTGTTCAAAGGGAAATTAATGAAAAAGGTGAGACAATGGCTAGTGTGCCTGTTAGGTTTTTTGTTCATGCAAATTCACTCAAATAACAGATATTTAACTCACAATTTAAATGTTAGGCATCATTAGCCTATTGGATTGCCATTTTGAGAGCCTCGACCTGGCTTGCAAGATGAAATGGAACTTAGGGAATGCTTCAAAATTAAGTGGCAGCTGACCGCCCAGAACCAGCGGTTCTTGGCGGTTGTCAATGTTCATAACAATAGCAACCACCCAGAACCGAGGGTGGTCAACCGCTGGTTGAGTTTTGAAGTGATCCCTTACATAATATTACGATGAACAGTTTGATTCCCTCTTTCAAAAACCACTGACTTTGCATGAAGTGAATATATCGTTATGTAACATATTTGTTTAATTGACGTCAAGTCAAGGATCTCCCTGTAAATGGAGAGCCGTGCAAGAGGCCCATTGTTTTTGATATTAGTGCTCAATTC
Source organism: Ophiothrix spiculata (assembly GCA_000969725.1). Classification (NCBI taxonomy): domain Eukaryota; kingdom Metazoa; phylum Echinodermata; class Ophiuroidea; order Amphilepidida; family Ophiotrichidae; genus Ophiothrix; species Ophiothrix spiculata. The sequence goes on along the minus strand of JXSR01S037014.1, from coordinate 443 downwards.
AATCACAATCATTGTATACTAGCGGTGACATTGCTCGAAAAGCTCATTTCGAGATTATTCATAACAATTTGGTTTAGTTTCAATTATAAGACTTTAAAAGTCACTGTGCAACTAATGTGCTAAGATGTGAGTGCTTATATTATGCATTTTATTTTTAATTTCAGAGTTGGTTATTTTATTTTGCAAACACCAAGGCTTTTATATTATTGCAATTTCTGTTATATATTATTATGCTATTGTAATTTATAATTAAAACATTGTATTATCTTGTGTTAACTTATTATTTATGTGTTTTGCCTAAAGTTTAACATATTAAAAGATGGTAGCCTTATGGTGGATTCAGAGTCTGTCTAACATGCGCTATTCCTTATGCGTTGTGCGTGTAAAGACTGCGCGTCGATGGGCATTGATCGATGCATATCGTCAAGACCCTGAATAAACCA
>JXSR01S037013.1:10495-21955 GCA_000969725.1 Ophiothrix spiculata | reverse complement strand
ATTTGTAATAGGCTTAACAACGCTAAACTAGTAACACGAACATGAGCGACACCAAAACGGCAAAGTTGCACGCTTTATCTGAGAATGAGCCTATTACAGATAACAGGCACCAATTGTTTATGATCAAGTTTAAAACACACACAACAAATTATACTCATCATACCTGTGCAAGATACTCCGTCACCGCTATAACCATCATTGCATACACATGTAAAGCTTCCTGGTGTGTTTGTACATGAAGCCTGTGCATGGCAGTTATCAATGCCTGATATGCATTCATTTACATCTGCCAAATAATGAAAGTAAAAAGACAAGGAAAAAAACCCCAGTTATTTCCATGTCAGTCTCCTTTCATCAGCCATTGCGACAGATAACTGACAAAAATTGTTTACGATCAAGTTTAAAACACACACAACAATCATACTCATCATACCTGTGCAAGATACTCCGTCACCGCTATACCCATCATTGCATACACATGTAAATTTTCCTGGTGTATTTGTACATGAAGCCTGTGCATGGCAGTTATCAGTTACTTCTGTGCATTCATTTACATCTGCCAAAGAGTGAGAATCAGAAAACAGAGTTAGAAACAGTAATTTCAATATCTGTTTACTTTAAAAGCTTTTACGATTTATAATTTGTCTAAGATGGCTGACAAAATGTGGTAAATGATCAAGTTAAAAACACAAACAACGATACTCATCATACCTGTACAGGATGCTCCGTCACCGCTATAGCCATCATTGCATGCACATGTAAAGCTTCCTTGTGTATTTGTACAAGAAGCCTGTGCATGGCAGTTATCAGTTCCTCGTGAACATTCATTTACATCTGTTGTAAATAAATTCAAATATCAGGTGTAAGATGATACGGCCCCAGCAAAAGATTTCTTTGTGAATGTTTACTATCCTTATGAAGTGACTTTACTTTTCGTGTGTGGTTAATGAAGTAAATGAAATTTGAAAATTTGGAAAACTAACATATTTTTGTAAAAATCTAGTGATAATTCATGTTTTTGATAAAAGTTCATACTGATACTTTAAATGTTTGATTTATTTGTTTGTTTTTAAGAATTGAAATTATTTTAAAACAAAAAAAATTGCTTAGTCCGGGATTAATGTAGTTAGTTCTGGATTTAACTAAAATATACCATTGTGCCCAAACAGACAAATTTTAGAAATTTCAGTATAAATCTTTAAGCAAAGACATCTCTGATGAATAAACATCAGGAGTGTGAAAAAATGCACTATGAAAATACACGATGGTTAAACATCAAAAATCAAACATTTTATTGGGTATAGGTGTTTTGACTTTCTTATATACTCGACATACCACATTCTAGTTTGAGATCGTCAATTGCAATATCTGACCGGTAGCTTGGTCCTCGGACGCCTTCAACATTGATCTGTTAAAGTTGTTCAGTTAAGTATTAGTTATTGGGTCAAACATTTTAACGTGACGTCAAACTATGGGCGGCCATACGTGTCAAAAAGGTGTCAACAAGAGAAAAGTGTCTACAAAATTGATAATTGTGTGTATTACCATGAAAAAGGTGTCTAAAATACCAAAAAGGGTGTGTAAAACCCATACCGAAATCGATATGTAACCAAAAACAGCCTGTGAAATCAGGACAAGCGTCTAAAACCAACAACACATATGGCCAACTATGACGTCGCGAAAAAAAGGTTGGGTAGCATTCGCTTGGTAGACTAGACTTTGTAGTATAATGTATACTAGTAACCCCGTCCTTTTAAGTTAGTTGTGACGTCAATATTAAATGGATTGAATGGCTAAAGAGATAAGCTACCAATCATGTAATACGAATATATTTTGGGGTTATAAAGAAGGATGTGTTATGAAAATACCAGAGTTATCCACGTATTTCCTTGTAATATATGCAATTTTGATTAGAGTCCCTATGTAGTAGGAGTGTTAGTCCGCCATTCACAATGTCCGGGATGTACAGTAATTAGTGCTGAGGCTACTTGGAACTTCAGTTAGGAAATATAGTTAATTGTTAATATCCTAATATAATAATTTTATTATTTTATTTCATTGTTTATAAACTGGGAAAAATTGTGTTAACTAGACTTTGCACAGCTTGCATTAATAGTGCAATTAAGGACGATCGCGGTGATAGGTTCCTACCTGTAGATTTTGATTATCTTGTGTTAGTTAATAGAGAAAAGTCTAAACTTCAAAATTCACCAATAAAGTTAGATTACTTGACGTATTAAACTTTTTTATCTGTTCAATGTTATTAAACCGAATTTCGACATTTCCGGTGATGATTTCAAAATCTACAGCTAGAAACTCTAGAAAGCTAGAAATCGCCGCGTTCGCCCTTAAGGAGTAACTTTTGAGAAATAAGATAGGATAATTTGTCGATCAAAAAATTTAAATATTTCCATTGACATTTTGAGGCTGCTTATAAGAAGATATATACATGTCTGAAGTTTCTATTATTTTTTTTTTCATTTCAGACAATACGGCATGAAAATAAAGAAAAACGGAAATAAAAAATCAAGAATGTACATAATTGTCAAGTTGTTCTGAATTGTCTGACCACCATCCAAAGACTACTTTAATTTATACCAACCCTAACATCTGATGTTGACAGAGAAAACGTTAAGTTTCCTTCACGCCATTCATCCTCTTGGTTTCCCGATTTTGTCCAATCGGCTAGAGTGTTTGACGTATCATCAGACACCGCAATGTTTAACGCTCCTACATAAGTGCCATACATGTGATACCAAAACCTAAATGTGCAATCAAGTGTGTCGCTGTCTGCAGATGCAAGAACCAGCTTTTCCAAGTTTGCCTTCGCTCCTACTGCGATGTCCGATGCCTCTATGTACATATATGTACCATCTGTGAAAAAGATCATTGTTTGAAATTAATGTAAAATTCTCTATCTTAAGGCGGTGTCACACATCACCGTACCGTACGAATAACGTAATAATAACGAACTTGTTTGGTAATCGATATTACATGTATTTCAATGACGATTCCAGTGTACGTTATTAGTACGTTATTCGTACGTTTTGTGATGTGTGACACCGCCTTTAAGGCCATGTCACACATCACCGTACCGTGCGAATAACGTGCTAATAACGTACACTGGTTTGGTAATCGATTAAATGTATTTCAATGACCATGCAAACAAGTGTACGTTATTAGTTCGTTATTCGTGCGTTTCGTGATGTGTGACAGAGCCCTTAAGCCCACCAGGCTACAGAAAAAAAAATCCCAGTGTCAATTTTAACTTCCGGTTCTAGTCAAATTTAACTGGAATAAACAATAGCCAATACCCCAAACCGGCCAAAACCAGCAGACAATCGCTGGTTGAGTTATGAAGTGAACCCTTATTTTAAAGGAAGCAATCGGAAAAATGTGTACTGATTTAGGTCACTTTTTCGTAATCATGGTGATCTGAGGCAACCATCTTTAAAAAGTCTGGTTCTCGTGTCCATAAAAACGTTTACGAGTAGTTAAACCATATGTGGTACCATCGCAGGCCTAATATTCATTGGTCTCTTTTAGTGATATAATCAGGAAATGCTTCAGTCAAACTTTCCAAAATGTGCTGGAAAGTCAGCCAAAATGTCTTTCAACAATAAACACTACTCCTGATAATAACTTACCGCTTGACATATAGGTATGATCGGTTGATGGACCGGTGGCAGACGTGGGTGTGTTTCCATTGCCTTTGGTCCAGTCAAAGTCATCATCAGTAGCCTGGACATATCCGCATAAACCGTGGCTTTCAAAATCGCAAAGTGACAAATCTGGTGTAGCTGTATCAAAGGAAGATGTATAAAACATAGTTGTAAATTTATACACCGGATAAAAAGAAATAAATGTACATAGTGATCAAATTAAGGGGAGACACATAATCTTATATTTGCCATGATCTGAACTAGACGGCAAAGTCAAAATTTTGAGCATCTGGCTAGAACATATTCAATTTGATGGTTTAAAATCATAAATATAGATACATACGCACACAACCAAATGTGCGGATAAGAGGAATTATTGATATATTTAAGATTAATGGAGAAATAGACTGTTCTGACTAGTGCAGATATCTTAACCATATGGCTGATTAGTTTACGTCTCTCCCCTAACGTTTCAAAATCAAATAGGCCATGAAAAAGATCAACCTACCTCTTTTTATAACGGCAGAATTTGCTACCCGAGGACTTGCCACCATCATACATAAACTAAAAGCGATTAAAGCAGTTGTAGATAAACCAACATGTATCTTGTAGCTGCAACCGACTTGAAGTAGTAAACGCATTTCTCCATCTTTTTCTCTAGCCATTACTTTCCCGCTGGTTCGCCCCTATAGATGAGTTAATTAAGTAATAATACCAACATTTAGTTATATGAAATTAATTTAAAATAAATGCTCTTTCATTCTTAGTGAAATGTTTACACGCCTCATATTCATTCATACCTCACTCCTTCTTGGTAATAGTTGATTTGAATTGATAACCTTGCAGCTTTTCGATGACTAAGTTAACGCTCTAAATGTTCAAAATACAATACAAATAAAATTAAATTTTGACATATTCCTTTTCACTAAATTTTCATGACATTTTACCATTAATTCAAGTTTGAACAATAATTATTGAATGTATTTTATTGAAGCATTGACCGGGACATTGACACGAATTTGTGAAAACTGTGCAATGACAATAAGAACGATGCGTTTGATTTATGTACAGACACTCAATGCCGTCCTGTGCACGTGCAAATTCTATTTTCTTTCTTCCTTTTTGTAATACTTGTCAAACTTGTTTTTCAGATACAATTTGATAGATTGTTTCTATTATTATGCTCTCGGAATCTGTCAATACTAGAAGGTGTATATTAACCCGGTATATTAATCATGTGATGAGTAACTTTTTAAAACTTATGCTGAGCTTACTGTCTATGCTGCACTTGCACTATATCTGGAGTGTCAAATAGAATAAAATAATTAAGTCAGATTCAGATTGACATTATTTTGCGCTTAAGACGATTTCTAAACTGGTAATCGAATTGTTTTAAATGGTTACAAAAAGAAACCTAGTGATCTAAAGAATTTCAGCCCGTTTGATTTTTCAAAAACGCCTCTTCCGTTGCTGAGTTATCAGTGCCGTGGTCAGGATATTTTGAATGGTGGGGCACAACCATCAGTTTCCGTGAATGACATAAGACTAAAAAGAAAAAGTACGTACACCCAAATTTTTTCGACGTAGCATTTCAAATGTGACAAGCAAAAAAGTCTCACAAGCGCACGGCAACTTTTCAACGATTTTGCCTCTTTTCCTCTTTCTTTTCTATCTTGGGCACGCCACTGAGAGTTATTAAAAGCTTTTTGTTTCGATATTTGAAGCAAATCAGGAGAACCCAGGTCTATGATAATTTCTTTTATTCTCTAATTGCAAGTACCATGTACACCATCCATCAAGGCACAGGTATTATCGCCTAACTCAAACCCTGTGCAATTTCAACTCAGCAGGCGGGGTTCTGATGTCTAATTGAACTGATTCTGCGCATTTAATCTTCAGCAAATCACCGATTTGACCTTTTGAATGTGGGTCAAATATTATACATTGATATTCAATAATACAAGTCACGCAGCGTTAGTTAATCGGCGAATTAGCATTTTTTATAAAGGTGCGCATGTCTTGTCCTACGTCATAGATGTTTTAATTGGGTTTACAAGCAAGTGTCTGGCTAATTTGAGCTTTTATTTTCTGAAAATGTTTATGAATATTACGAGCGAAAAAACGTAATAGGAAGCGAAAAACAATGAAATGTTTACCCTATTAAAGCTTGATATTTCAACAATCACATTGCACTACTCAAATTTCGTTCCGTGTTATATAAAAAATAAATAATGGACGATAAAGATCAAAGAGTGAGAAATGTTTGTAATATTTACAATAGTAAACCGTTACGTGTACTGCTTGACGTCATCTAATTAGGACTCTGCTTGCTAATCGGATCAATGAAACCGATTGAAATCGTCTGTACAATAATAGCTGTGCAAGGTGTCTTTCCTCATAGAGAAATCAAACACAAAAGATGTTGTAATTTGCACCAACATAATAACAAGCGGGCCTTTTAATTTTGAATTGGTCCTGCATGGCTAAGAACTAACTAGGTATGATACGATAGCCATTATTTCATAAACACTTCATCATAGCGGATTCAAGTCGGGAAGATTAGGCGCAGAATTTCCACCCCATCTAATTTTGTGATGCCGCGAGATATTTCAAAACTTTCTGTTTTAGCACATATACTTTAAAAATCGGTGGGATTTACATTTCAAGTCTGAACTCGGATCAAAATCACAAGAATATATCTGAAAGAATAATGTTTAATTTCTACCAAGTCCAGTCTTAAAGCAAAGATTATAATTTATTCAAAGGATCAAAAGAAAAAAGTGAAAATATTGACCAATCAGATCGATTGTATTGTATCACATGCCCTTGATTTCGGCGTGAGACATTTTTGAGCTCATTACTATGCACGTTTTGTCAACAACATTTTCCGGCCTGCGAGCAGAAAAGGTGAAAAAAATCTATATCCAGACCCTAACATTTATGGATTACCTAAATCTTAACAACTTTTGGCTGGTGGAACTACAGACTTACTGACAGAAAGAACAAAATTTCCATTTGAAATCACATGAGTAAGCTTAAAAGTGCTGTCAATTCTAATAGCAAAGGCCCTAAGCACATAAATTGTGCACTTTGCGATAGAAGCATGAAACTTGGTATACTTACTCATATTGAGCCCTTGATTATTTCTGATAGAGTACCAAAAATATAGCGCCCTCTGTTGGCATACAGCGCCCACTACAGTTTTAACACATGTTGAAATATACCTTTTGAATGGAAACAAGCTATAACTTTGAGATGTTATACACAAATATGGTCTAAAAGTGTTCAAAGTGATATAAATGCAGTTACTCAGTTGAGTCAACTTCAAAATGGCTGCCATTTATTGATCCAAATTTGTGTAACATTTGTTTAAAGTTAAATAAACACCAGTGGGAGAGCCATGATGATTCCTACCTTCCACAGAAGTCAATTTGTGGACCAACCAATCCACAATGGAGAAGTTTAGCGTGCTGGACCGGGCTGAAACTTATAAGCCTCACCAGCACAAAAATAAGATTGCCCCTCAGACACGTGCCACCTATGTCATGTGCAATAGAATTTAAAATGATTCCAGTTGCCCTTATATGTGTCATTTTTCCCCAAAACATCTGAAATTCATATTAACAATACTAAAAGGCAACCATTTAATTTCCATGTACCTTAAATCAAAAGCTCTGCTGCTACTACCAAGGAGGGTGAATATAATAGGAGGTGACACTTCGTTAAAACCGTGGCTCCAATTATGTTTTAATTCCTGCGTTCCAGATGTTAAAGATCATTTTTATTTCATAAAAATGTAGACATTAATTTAAATTAAAAATTCCTTTGAAAACATCACGTCCTTGCCGGGACTCGAACCCACACCGACTTATTCTCTTGGACCATATGACAACAGCGCAACCGATTAAGGCAGATGGTGTTCAAGGGTTGAATAATTACCTTTATACGTACAAAATGCCGCGACAATCTTTGATCAATCTTAAAAGTTATATACATTTCGATAATAAAATGCGAGTTGTATGAAGGAGAGATGTAGACCTACTTATAATTTTCAATCACTTGCTTTAGTGTTATACAGAATTTTGTGAATTTTACGTTTAGAAAAATACCTACCGCTATGTTAATATTGGTTAAGAATTGATTTTGCGCACCGTTAAATATTCGGTAATACTGCCATCACCAATATCTGGAACGTTTTTGGAGCCAGCGAAGAAACGTTAACCTGCGACATTTGAGAAATAGTAATCAAATGAGCTATAAAGCTCCCAAAGTAAGTGATATCAAGAACAATGCCAACTTTAATAGTTTTAAGTGTGCGATTATGAACCACCTTACTATTGATTAGTTTCTACTGGGGTATTCTTTTAATCAATCAGCCAGTCAATCAATCAGCCAGTCAATCAATCAATCAATCAATCAATCAATCAATCAATCAATCAATCAATCAATCAGCCAGTCAGTCAGTCAGTCAGTCAGTCAGTCAGTCAGTCAGTCAGTCAGTCAGTCAGCCAATCAATCAATCCATCAATCAATCAATTAATCACCTGTTGTGCTACTGCATGCAAGTGTAATGAAGTATAGTGATTTTTTTTATACTCTTGTCAGCTCATTGAAAGTTTTAAGGGCGTGACGACGATTCCATTTATTCTGAGAGGTTGTATGCTTTATTTAATCAATTCAATAGAAATTTGATATCAAAATACCAGATATATGGCCATAGTTAAATAAAGTCCGTTGTCTCACGAATAAACAAGTAGATATAAAAAATTAAAGTTGGCATAAAATCGCCAATAATACAAATAAATATGGTAACATTGATTTGAATCTCTATTGTGGAATTCTAATAACAGAAAGCACGCATCTAAATCATCACGTATGTTGAAATTTGTTTGGTTTTGGTAATTCATAAACGAACGATAGTATTTATTTAAATCAAACAAAGAGGTAGATATGGTGTTCTCCAAACCGAACTTGAATCAATAGCAGGACATTTAATCCTTTCCACAATACTTTCCATTGAAACTGATTGAAAACCTTGCGTATTCAACAGAAAATAGCTCAATTAATGAAGGTTAGATCGTCGTATTATTTTGAACAAAGTTGAGCGTTGTACGGCTTTTTAGTTTTGTTCTAAACGCATCCCCTCCAACTATAATCTTACAGGTGTAATGAAATACAGCGTCCGCACAGCTGTTTGATGCGTTCATTTATTTATTTTTGACAAAAAATGCACAGTTATAATGAATACAGGCCCTTAAAAGTGTTAAAATTAGTTCTGGAATTAGGTGTTGAACTTGTTGGCTCTTTCTCCGATAAAGTATGCAACTTTGCCGTTTTGGTGTCGCTCATATTTGTGTTACTTTTCAAACGTTGTTAAGCCTATTACAAATGATTTGAGTGGTTTAGTTAATACATCAGAGTCACATTAGTAACATTTGTGAAGCTAAACATATTAGCATGTCAGGAAAGTAGATAACGATAAATCTGATAATGCAAAATCTTTAATTTCCCCATGTCGCAAGCCATACTTTTTTTGTGCCCCCATTCCTAAAATATTTGAGCATATCAAACATAATGCACAGTATATAACAGCCCGTAATAGGTATTGATAATGACATATAAAGTTTTATTATATTAAGTACTAGTATTTGATATGGTATAAGAGCTTTTGAAAGCATGTCGCCAATATTGCAAACAGATACGTAATCATTTCTAAAATCGATAACAAAGTGTCAAAATAAATCTGTTGGTGGATGATTCCGCATTAGGTTTATCAAGTAAACTTGAGTGTTGCATAACATATATGTTATATAGAATTATACATTTACAGTAACGTTTCACAATGATATTAATATCAAAAAACCTATGTGACGGTGCCGTCGAAACAGATACGTAATGTACATTCTGCTGCCTTCTGCTGCGAAAATACTACACCACAGTGTAGTATGTGTAGAGCTCCTAATTTAGTTTTAAAATCAAATTTGTAAAAAAAAAATTCTCTCAAAAATTAATATTAAAGAAAAGATTCAAACAGATACCTAGCGACAGATACGTAATTTTAAGAATAGGGAATACGATGGTTAAATAAAAATCAAGTATTTTTAAACATCCCCCATGCACTGTTTCTTCTTCAGAAACCATAAGAGTTTATGATTTTGTATGTTTTGCATGAGTTATTAGTAGTCGAAATTTTAAAATTTCTCTAGCCAAAGTTGCACTCTTTTTCGGAGAATGAGCCTGTTTCCATAATTTAGTTTCACGTTTTATCTCACAAAATGATTATTAGATCAAAATACATCATTTTTAGCCCATATTAAGATATTTCATTATTGGTGGCGCCATTCAGTTTTTGAAATTAATTATATGCATATTGCATAAATTAAATATTTAGTGTGTGAATTTAACATGAATAAAAATTATTTTTGGTCTCCTTAACCTTATCCATGTGGCTATTGTCAAAAGTAAGGCTCATAGATTCTTAAAACCTGGAAACTTGATTTATATAAATAGCGCCACCAATAATGTGCCTTTGGCTATAAATGGCTATACTTTAATGGTGATCAAACAGTGGTGTCCATGTGATTGAGTGTCCTAGCTACTCACCAATTGCATATAACGTACTTGTACATGTGCGATCAATAAATCATTGATTGCGATTTATTCCACGTAGTTCAATACCCGGACTCCTGGTTATGGGAGACACTCAGTCTCATTACAACGGCAACAATATGCGCTTGGCGACAGGAATGAAAAATCTACTATGATACACGTAACAAAGACTTGTTGCACAAGAAATGGTAGCTGGAAGAGAAGTAAAAACTGACTTTATGCTTACCTGTAGCATGAATTCCCTTTTTAGAATTCGAAAAGCACATCGATCCCCAAAGACCCAAAGATAATGCAATTAAATTAAATTCTATGACACCAGTTAGACTGAAACAACACCGCCGATGTCATGCTTCGATATGAACTGTTCATTTATGTACGTACATGACTTTTTGGGTGTGTCAAGAAATATATCACATGGTACCATTATGCCTTTCATGTAAAAAAAGTTCAATAATTTCGCTTTTGTGTTTAGGAAAAGAAACCTCGTGATTTCTCAAACATTAGTTGACACGTTAGAAGGTAATTTTCTAGTCATTTATTTACCTACCTACCCACCTACCTACCAACCCACACACAAACCTACCCACCCACCCAAACCCCCACACCCCAACACCCACCCAACCAAAGGGTGTTTACAAATAGTGAAATTGGTCGAAATGGGTTGAAATGGGTCGAAACGGGTTGAAATGATTCGAAATGGTTCAGAAATGGATTGAAATGGATCAGAAATGGATCAAAATCGGTCAAAATGGACCAATTTTACTATTTATAAATGTATAAATAGTGAAATGGGTCCAAAAATTTTTGGCAAGTTTTCCTACCCGAGTTTATTCAAACCGTGTTTTTCCGAGTTATTAGTATATGTTTTGGTTGACTTTCACTTACGTTGTTGGTGCAACTAGTATGATAGTATTTTGGCTTACGCGCTCGTGTATAAAGGTAGTTCAAGTATTTTTCCGAGTTATTAGTATATCCAAGCTTTTTCGGTTGACTTTCACTTACGTTGTTGGTGCAACTAGTATAATAGTTTTTTGGCTTACGCGCTCGTGTATAAAGGTAGTTCAAGTATTTTCGCGTACGCAGGTGTGTTTAGAGGTGTATTCAAGTACACGCACATGTTTAGAGGTATGCGTGGGAGTTTTCAACTACGCGCGCGTGTTTGGAGATACGCGCGTGTGTTTTCAAGTAC
>JXSR01S037009.1:1758-11863 GCA_000969725.1 Ophiothrix spiculata | reverse complement strand
ATGTTTTTAAGAAGACACCGATCATGCTAGGAAATCAGACATAATATGCAGAGATGTACTAGGCCCTACAGTTTTCCAAACACACTGAAATAGATGTGTATAAGCAATATTTAGGAACAGAGTTATTTCATCGTGAATTTGTCCGTGACAGACATTTTCCTTTATATCAAGAAATAAAATTAATGGCGTTCACTTGGCATATGTAGCTGGCAATCACCAGAAATCCAGTTCGAACATTATAGTACAACAGAAGTGCACGATATGTGCACTACAACAGTAGTAAGTGCACAGTTTACTACACCGTTAGCTGGCAATTAAAACCCCATTGAGTTTACATGGGCGGCGGAGCCGTGTTAACAACACATCCATTCATGCTGAAATCGATCGATCTAACATTCTGTTGGTAAAAATATTCATTTAGCCAATCAGAGCCTCATATTGGCAACAGCAGATCAAATGTAACTCAAAATGAAATGTCACATGTGTGGACATTATACGCAAAACATGAAGCCAAATAATACTGTTGCTATGACAACTGGCAACTGACCAATCAGGACATTTTGCAACATAATTAAAATTAAAAGATATGTATCAAATTGTTTTAAGACCTTCATTGTTTTGTAGCCATATATCTGTGCCAAACATATACAACATTTGTTCCTGTTTTGCAACGTTGTGTATTTTGCTATTTTATATATTAGTGATAACATACTTGAAAAAGTGGTACTATGTCAATTGTAAGTTTTTGCAGTAAATATTCTTTTTCAAAGAAATACAGATGCTGCTTCAAAATTAACCAACATGTGCCAATTCTATGATTCCAGTGTGTCAGCATTGAAAGTATATCAACTTTTAAGTTCTTTGATTTAGCCAAAATGATCATTGTAAAACATGAGAATTTTGCATGCATGAAAACTACGCACATTTCAGGAATAGTTTTAGTCAGCAAATTTTCATGCTAATGAAACAAGGAGCGATATACCCTGGACCAGACAGCCTTAGTCCTTGTATCACTGCTATTTGTGTACTTTAGTTTAGTGGTACATGACATTTGCCATATGGTCATGGAGCACTACGGATTTAAATTACTGTTATCAACAAACAGCTCCGAAGACTGATATATGATGGCTCAACCCAAAAGTGGGGTCTTTGCAGATGATATCCATTTTGATTTTTTCATTTAATCTGTTGCAGCATTTTTAAGCTTTAAAATGACACATTACTTGTTGAAATTGAGGTCAAGGTGGTCAAATTTTACAACAGAAAATCTGTCGGATATTCTTATTATTTTCTTTATTTTTTGCTGCTTATGTTCACCTGTTTCTTGTGTCTATCGCAAAGTACCCCTTTTCGGGGTGAGTCATCACATATGCGTTGAATAATATTTGATTTAAAAAATAAGCATTTTTTGGGTTCGTGAAATTTTAAACAAGGAGGGATATACCCTTGGCCAGACAGCCTTAGTCCTTGTTTCACTGCTATTTGTGTACTTTAGTTTAGTGGTACATGACATTTGCCATATGGTCATGGAGCACTACGGATTTAAATTACTGTTATCAACAAACAGCTCCGAAGACTGATATATGATGGCTCAACCCAAAAGTGGGGTCTTTGCAGATGATATCAATTTTGATTTTTTTTCATTTAATCTGTTGCAGCAATTTTTAAGCTTTAAAATGACCCATTACTTGTTGAAATTGATCAAGGTGATCAAATTTTAAAACAGAAAATCTACTGGAAATTCTTATTATTTTCTTTATTTTTTGCTGCCTATGTTCACCTGTTTCTTGAAAAGTGTTCTATCGCAAAGTCCCCCTTTTTGGGGTGAGTCATCACATAGGCCTATGTGTTGAATAATATTTGATTAAATATAATAAGCATTACCGGTGCAATAGCATCTACTAGGAGAAGCTACCAATATTATAGCATAACATTAGTTGTTTAAAACATCAAAATAATGATGATTGACTCTGGTTAGGTTAACATTTTTTATCTCGCAAATACAGTGTCCATGAAAAGCTGAATTTTGCACCAGTGTCACATACTGAAATTGCAAAGTTTTCATGCCGTGAAAGTGCCAGTTTTCCGTGATTTGCTAAATTTTCTTATTTTGCAGTATGACCAAAACATTTTCCCCCTTACCTCTTTTAGCAAACTGTGTACTTTTATACTTCTTTGAATTTGCTACCAACCTTTAAGAAAATGAATTATCTATTTAATGGTACATGTCAATTTTGTTTTTTTTGTACAAAAAGTACCTTTGACTGTTAAACTTGGTTCCATGACATAACAGCTCTGAAATAGAAATTGCTGTATGTATTCATAGGCATAGCATACGTTTTCACACATTTTCTTATTTACAGAATATCATCTAAAAGTAAAACAAAAGACAATTATATCATTGTCAATAGGTTTCTTACAACCTCAATTTTTTCTTTGATAAAGGCTGCTTATTTCATTAAAAGTGATTATTGTGAATATTATTAAAACAATATAGTTGAAAATAATGTGTGTACGTCCTGTGATTTTACATGACATTGTGAAACTATGAAGCATCACCTATTTTCATTCAAGCAATTCCATGAACTAATAATTTTATTCAGCATGTGTTGTATGAAGTCATGTTTCTTCATAGCAGAATATTTTTGCTGGATGACCATATTGCACAACCACCATCCTATCATCATCTATCATTGCAATACCCTCAGCATTTATCACATCTGTTGTGACACATCCCAGATAAGTACCATCCTCTGTGAAGCTGTAGATGCCACCTGTATTTGAAGAGCTACGGCTTGTGATATAAACTATTCCATCTTCACTACAGCAACAGCCACATGGACACCAGGATTTAGCATCAGGTGGTTTGTTGATGGTATGTAGTAGTTTACCACTGTGATCCAATATTTCAGCATTGTTGTCTACATTTGGACACACTATGATCCTTCCTTGATGTGTCACTGTGATGAAAAATGGGAAAATGTTGGTTTTGAAGCTGCATATATGTGCACCATCAGACCTGTGTTTACTGATGTATTTCTTACTCCCATTTCCCACCAATACATTTCCATCATTGTCTACTGCCAAACCATAGAGTCCAGAACCATCAGTATCAGATGCCTTGCCATCAGGGGATATAGCAGGAAATTGCTTCATTCTCTCTCCTTCTTGGTTGACGACATGAACCAACCCTGTCCTGTCAGTGATATATTGTTGAGTTTCACCAGGGGTCATAACAATATCATGAGGACGTGCAAGATTTCCCTGTAGTTCTCTCTGAAACTTCCCATCTGAGTCAAAGATCTTAATATTCTTGTCTGAAAAATCTGCTATGAAGATTTCATTATTTTTGTTCACCGCAACACCAAAGCCACCCTTGATCTTTCCATCACCTTCCTTACCAATCTGTCTCTCCAAGACCCACTTGCCATTTCCATTTTTTGGATTAGTGCCTGATAATGATCCCATATTCACTGTCTTTATTTTATTTGTTTGACTGGGTCTAAACTTCATCTGACTGAAGCTTTTGGATAGTCTAGTTGTCTTAACTTGTTGAAGGTCTCCAAGAGTTTTACACAAACTAGAATAATTTGAAGCCAAATCATGTTTGGAACCTGCAGTGATGACCTGATCAGCTACCTGCACAGCATTATCAAGCTTGGATTTCTTGTTGTGTAAATCTCTCTTGCTAGCATTTATTTTTTCAGTTTTCCTTACCAATATTTCAGATAGCGTATCCATCATATCCTTATAGCTTCTATCAATTGCCTCGTGATATGCCTTCTTTTCATCATCTAGTTGCTTCCTGATGTTGTCAGCAGATTTTGCAAGATTTGTTTCAACTTCTTCTATGTTCACAATGTCATTCATCAGCTGTTGAGTCGCACCTCTACAATTTTCCATCAGTGTCGAGATCTCCTTTACTTGAGCGTCATTCGCACTCTCTATTGTAGTATAGTCATGGTCAGGACGTACATGGTCCATCACAGTGCAGTCTCTGCAGATAGGAATGTTACATGAGTTACAAAACCATCTCAGAACCTGATCTTTGTGCTTCTGGCAATTTTCCTCTTTCATCACTTTACTCATGTCAATACCCCCAGATTGCAGCTCCTCAATTGTGAAAAACGAATGAACTTTCAGTGGTGTTATAGTTTGATGTAACTTGACACATTGTTGACAAAGGAACCCATTGCAGTCCACACACCGTGCCATTATCTCATGATCTTCTGCTCCACAGCTGATGCATGGCTTTCTAATCTTTTCTTTCTTGTTAATGATCTTCTTGTCTTTTAGTTGATTTATGAAAAAGTTATCTCTGAGTCCATCCACCCCTCCTGGTGGCAAAACTGACTTTTCTTGACATAATGGACACAGGAAGATTCCAGGAGGATGTTTGACTTCTTTGAGACATTCCAGGCAAAATGAATGAAGACATGGCAGGGCCTTTGGATTTTCCATTTCCGACAGACAAATACCACATTCAGTGAGACTACTTGTTGCGTCTTGTGATGCAGATGTCGGTTTGTTGTATGCCATTGTCTTTTTGTTTTATGAAATCTTAAGGGAATTTTATTTTAATTGAAGATTGTCTAAATATATGCATAGAATTGATATTATGGGAGATTTTAATGTTAATAGGAAAGATTAGAAATTTTCCTATCAACTTCTCAAAAGGCATAAAACATTTCTTGTAGGCTATTTGAGCAACATGAGTTAATAGCAGATTTAATCACAGGTGACAAGGTAATGGTGTTTCTGCATGTTATGAAGTAAGCTGTACTGGTTCCTTATTTGTGTCCTATGCAAATTTCAATGATCTTTGAATCTTGAGTGTTAAGTTCCTGTGGTTTGCTCTTGAAAGCACTTTTTCGACTATATATGATGTTTTAATGTTCCCTTTGCTACAAAAATTGAGTGGCTAGATACACTTTGTCTCATGTAAAGCTTGGTAAAATGGCATTATGTAATAATCTGAAAAAAAATACAGAAAGATAGCAAATTAATACTGTTGACTTAAAAAAAAATTGTATTTATCAAATAATTTTATTTTTTAATTAGCTATTTTCACCACAAAATATTAATTTGCGCAGATTGCAATTGAATACGCCAGAATAAGAACATCCCAACTCCAATAGCTCCCTTTTGTAAATTATATTTATACAATATAAATGCATACAAATTTCTGAATAATTTTTCACATCACTAAAATAGCATTTCCATGTGAATGTCCTAATCACATTGTCACATTTGACCTTGTAGTTGACATGTTTAGACATTGTTAGTACATAGTTGCTATATTTAAACAGCCATACATCCCAACTTCAGAGAAAGGCGCTATAAGCTGAAATAGCACAAATAGCACTCCTCTTTATCCCTTACGCGATCGCGCTATTTGTCAATTACTTTGTGTACCTAATCACACTAATAGCACTGCTATCGCAAATGTGTTGCTTTTTCCGCTTTTTCATAGGATAATTTACGTAAAAGTATAAGTCCAAAGAAAACGGCTTTAACAGAGGAGGTGTTTAGTGCGATTTATGATTTTTAGACACTTGGTATATATTTGATTGCTATTTCCGCGATTTGTGCGTTTCATGCTTTCAGGATACTAAGTTGATTGCTATTTGTGCTATTTATGCGTTTTGTGCGTTCTAAAGGTACACATTTATTTTAGTGGGTGCTATTACTGCTATTTATGCGCTTTTTGCGTTTTGTGACGTCTTTGTGTTATATTTGATTGCTATTTGTGCGTTTTGTGCGTTCTAAAAGTACACATTTATTTAAGTGGTACTGCTATTTATGCGCTTTTTGCGTTTTGTTACGACTTTGTGTTATAATTGAGTGCTATTACTGCGATCTGTGCGCTTTTGTTGTTTTATAACAACTCACTGGTAGTTGAGTGCTATTTCTGCGATTTGTGCGTTTTAATATGTTGACTCAAATTGAAATTGAAATTTGTACAAAATGCTAATTCTTTGGACTATGTTGCCCTGCGGGGCTCTTAATAAATTGGACCTAATAATCCATCAATCACCTGAAAAATTATGTTAATGCATATTGGGGTGCGCTTTGGACTATGCACCTAAAATCGGCGCCTGGTTTCGAGCCGCAGCGATCTTGACGCTACCGCACCTGCAATTTCTCGTTATTGGGGCTTGGACTCACAAATAAGACAGGAATAGCAATCCACTAAATCATCTTGTGCTTAAAAGATACAAACAACGCACAAAACGCACAAATAGCAATCATCTTTGTCACCGTGTACTTACAAAACGCATGAAACGCACAAATCGCATAAAAAGCAATCTAATATTACCCATGTCCATGGTGTCTAAAAATTGCAAATTGCAGAAATAGCTCATGGTATATTGCTTTTTCTGCGTTTCGCAACCAAGTCCGCACTGTTTGCTTTTTGTGCTCCTCTTAAATTCACAAGTTTGATTACAATCTAGTGCTTTTTATGTGATTACTTAAGAATCGCAAAACTGGCATGTGTTTGTTGCTATTTGTGCATTTTCATGATATAGCGCCTTCATGCAACTCCATGAGCTCTCCTCTGCTACTATATGCTAGGAAAATTATCTAACAATGTCTAACAAAGTCAACTACAAGGTCAAATGTGACACTATGATTGGGATGAAAACATGGAAATGCTTTTTAGCGATTTTCAGAGATTTAAATTATATGCATTTATATTTTACATAATTTAACAGAAGGCAGCCCATGGAGTTGGGATGTTCTTATTCTAGCGTATTCAATTGTGTTAAATTAAACCAAGGTAAAGTCATTGAACCAGCATCAAATGTTCGTTACCTGTCTGTACTTTTAATTTGATCACAATTATATTTTGTGATGACACGACCAAATGTTTAGTAGCGATAAATTTGTGTGGACGTCAAGTATAGCCTAACCCTTACAACAATAATTAAAGACTTATCACTGTCATTGTTCTTTGAGGTGGCTGACATCTTATAATATTGGATCCTGCACATGATAGGGATAAAATTGGATGATTTACCAGCAACCACATAGGTTTCACCAATATTCTTTGAACGGTAATCATCTGAAGCCTCTTTAGATATGTTTCTTTTTTTTCTTTATATATTTTTTTATTTTCTCTATATTAGAAAATATATGTTTTTTTCAATTCGAAAATATACACAAAGACTGTAAAACTAGATTTATTGCCAAAATTACACTCTTAAAAAGAAAGAATCAAATTGATCTGATAAAGTATCAAATATAAGCTTACCCTTTTCTGGATCTCTGGATCAATTTTGATCCAAATTCTCCTCAAATTTGATCCTTTTCGGATCAAACACACTCTTTTTTGATCCGAAAAGGATCAAATTTGAGGAGATGTTAGATCAAAATTGATCCGGAAAAGGGTAAGCTCATATTTGATCCTTTATAGGATCAATTTGATCTTTTCTTTTTAAGAGTGTACTCAATGATTTGTATATTGTTTACATGCAAAGAAAATGCTGGTTTGTTTTTCTTCTTTTGGAAACTGAAAATTTGAGTTGAGTTGAATTTCAAAACAAAGTTTACAACAAAGTAAATTATATTCTTTTTATACAACTGCACCAAAAAATGGAACAGATAGTTGTGTTATGTCTAATTTCAAATCAAAAGCAGTGAGTGAGTCCATCACTGGGTTAGTATTAATGGCAATTGCGCAAAAAAGGAAAAATCTTAAGAAATCTTCATGTCTAAAGCTACGGTGACAATGATTGTACGATCAAAAGACTCGTACGATTCCTTTAAGAATGAGACTCGTACGACGTTCGCACGGCGCTTGCAAGAATAGGTTTATTTTTTTACAAATAGCTGACAAATGTTAATTTTTATGAAATTTCTTTTATGGGAAATGTTAAAAGATGTATTTCCCCTTGAAGAAAATGAGTTTTGTTTTTAAAACAGATTTAAAAAAATACCCTTACGACTGGTCGCAAATGCCTTACAAACAAGCTGCGATCAGTTGTTTTGACCGATTCGTACGAACGTCGTACGAACGCCCAAGAGCATCGTACGATCATAAACAGTTCTTAAGCTCGCAGCCTGGTTATTTGACATGTTCAATATCTTGCTACGAGTGCCTTGCGAGTACCTGCATAAGATTGCCGCACGACGTTCGTACGGGCTCGTACGGCGTTCGCACGACTGTCGTACGAACATCGTAAGAGCTTTGCCATTGTAATTCATATTCAAATGAATGCTTTTTAATGCGGAAGTTGACAGAGGCGTGTTAATCATCTCTCTGGGATTAGCATATATAATATCACATTTGATTTATATGTTGATATTGACATGGTTGGTGGACATGTACAATGGCTCGTAGTTTATGGTCAGTGGACATACAATGGCTCGTAGGAGCAATTGGTATGCTGTTCTCAAACATTACTAGTCATTGATTATGTCAACGAGAATAGGCACTGCGACTGATTTTTAATTTCAGGGGATTGAATACCGTACTCTTACCGTACTAGAAGTTGAAAGTATTGAGTCCGAGTACCGGACTGGGATGGTTTCTTTATTTTGCTGTGTATTTTATGTGCTTTTCTATTGTGCTTTATGTTATCTTTGTACACCTGGATTATTAATAAATCAAATCAAATCAATCAATCAAGCTTAACCATAGGATTCTCATTGTGCAGGAGGAAAATGATACAGGCTGACAAAATCAGAGATATCTCTGGTTTGCCTCAATGGATTTTTTTAGATATTTACAGCGATGATGAACAAAACTATGGGCTTTAGAATAATATAATTTCAACTAGCTCATATGCCCAACTTTTGATTAGATCAGAGCCGTTTCCATGCACCATGTTTATTGGGACACCCTGTAGTGATGGATTGGTTATGTGCGATCTGTTACAATACACATGAATTTTAAGCTTACTGTAACAGTCCACTTACTAGAGTTAAATTTATCACTGTTTCCCAAATTAAACAGGGTTCTTACCGTCCTGAAGGCTCCCTTGGTTTTTCATCGGTCTACATGAGACCCAACTCCTATTTTGTCTGTGTAGAAATAAAAGATACATGAGTCAATTTTCTTCTGAATGAATTTCCCAGTATTAAACCGTGACAAAGTGGCAGACTGAATGTTGATATAGTTGAGGTTATTTATAGAAAAATCCATCTCTTATACAGATACACTTTGTCAGGTGAAACAGTTGTACTGACATATGTGATATCGCTTAGTGTAAGATATTGTGGCAAAGGGTAATTCAGTCCCACTGAACTGTGTTAAGCAATTTAAAGGAAGAATTACTCTGATTTTTTCTTTATATTGCATATTTAGCTATCAAATGCAGCAGTTCATTACATGAACTTATTACAGCCTACATTCTATTTTACCAAATAAAAGTGTTCAGATCGTTGTTTATTTGTTTCCTCTTGGAAGCTTCATGATTTCTGTGCTGTCAGTTATCATGTTAAAGGTGCACTTTTCTTAAAAATGAAATCCCTTTGTGCTCAATACTACACAATTTTGCAGAAAGAACTCAAATTTTATGTTTTCTTTAATACAGGTTGTCATACTTTGAATATTCCTATTGCTACTGATGTCAATACAACTCAACTGAAGTCGGTCGATATTAAATATTTTCAGGCTTTCTTTCAAATCCGATTTCCCCATTGACATCTCAGAAGTAAATACTATATAGCTCGCTCGCGCGCAGGCGAGCAATTACTCTGATTTTTAACCCATGCACATAGTGCCTGGGTTTATTTAACCATGATCATGTCTATCGGTCTATCGGTCTATCTATCGTCCAACTTTCGTAAATATGCTTCTTCTCGTATATGCTTTGACGGATTTTCTTTAAACTCGCACAGGATGATCCTTGGGTAGAGAGGCTACGGGGGTGTTCGCGATTTTGCGACCCGAGGTCATCGGGGGTCAAACGAGGGCGCTTTCCAAAATTCTTTACAACGCTTCTTCGTCTACAGATTTCGACCGATTTTGACGAAACTTGGGTTGAGGCATCCTTGGGTGGGGCTTCCTTCGGGGTGTTCAGGAATTTTTGATCGGAGGTCATCCAGGGGGTCATTGGGGTCAAGAAAGGTCAAATTACTAAAAAAATGATCAAAAATC
>JXSR01S037007.1:0-11443 GCA_000969725.1 Ophiothrix spiculata | reverse complement strand
CGCTCAATGTCAGTATTCCTAGTAACTCCCCATATATAACGCTTGGGTCGACGAGGCAAGTGTGATAAAGTGATTTGCCCAGGTTCACAACACGTTGGCACCAACGGGGCTCGAACTTACAACCTCACGTTTATGAGTCCTGCCGATTTCCGCTAGACCACACGTGATAATTCTTGTATTGATTTTTCTTGTGTTTTGATATATGGTATTTTCATATGTGCTGATTTTACATTTCTGAAATAAAAACAGGGGGTCACTGAGTTAGTTTTAAAGAAAAAATCACTTTAGAAATGGTATGTTTTCCCACTTTTTGCCATTGACTTGTATGATAAAATCATGAAATAAAGGCAAAAAACATTTATGATTAAACAACGGCTGATATGAATTTGAGATATGTTGTGGTCCTTATTAGTCCTTATATAGTTCCTTGAAAAAACGTAATAAAAAGATATGGCCACCAACTGACTTTTTGAGATATTTAAGCGAAATTAAACAAAAAATTAGCAAGTTTCAGCAATGACATACACCTTAATCACTGTTCGCTTTGAGCAACACGCACGAATGCAGGCCGTCAGGAGTAATGCGCAATTTCTTATGCGAATATAAGAATGACGCACATGTATTTTAGTTAAAATGCACGATACAGCAGTACAACAGAGAGTACGCTGAAACCATGGGATAGCATCTTTGAAATTGTGTCCCACTGTTGATATCAGCTCAAATGTGTCCAACACCCCACCCCTTTCTGTGCTAAGCCACCTGAAGTAATTGATAGATACTTATTTATAGTCAAACTCTGTCTTGAAAATCCAAGTTACACGGTTGATTTGTTGACATCTAAACCTGGTAAATAAATCTTATCCCACATAGAACCTTCATGGAGACCAGTGCTAGACACTTATGAGGAAATCTATAAAATATGACATAACATAAATAGGTCATATTAATTACACATTAATTTGATCCATGCTTTTTCACCAAGTTCTCCACCATTTGTCATTTGTCATTTCTCTTAAATTTCAGTACAATTTCAGCAAGAGAAGCTCTATAACTTCCAAATCATTGCTGTATGCTGACAGCTGCTCAATTCCACATATAAAATCACAATTACTGCATATATATACAATATTTCTTTGAACACATTTCTTTAAGGTGGTTCAACAAGATGTAGATGTACTTTTGCCTATATGAATGAAGGGCCATTACTAGCCTATTGCAATTTTGAAGTTAGATTTTACATAATTTTATCCATGTTGGTGCACAAGCATAAACAGCAACGAGAAGAATCCCTGTTTTTTCCCGACGACTTTTAATTGACGTGTAAAATTTCGGTAACTTGACCCTAAAATTTAACCAAAACCCTATTGCTCAAATTTTCTAAACCTATTGCTAACCCTAAACCTAACCCAAACCCTATATCTAACCTATATAACCAAATTCTAACCACATTTTACAGAATTTTATCGTTGGGAAAAAACAGGGATTCTTCTTATTGCGCATAAACAAGTCGTCAACTGATCCATAGAAAACGTATGATATTCATGGGATTAACTGTCCCATATCAACTCACATTTTCCAGTAATTTGCAACAATAAGTAAATATAATTTTAATGTAAAATTAACAGTGGTTATAAGTATGAGCCCTCATTTGATGTGGAAAGAGTCGTTACGGTAGGAGGATATGAAAGCCCAATCCGGTCGTGCAACTTTTAACCCTAACCTCCTACCTACCATTTTTCATTCTCAGCCTATCTCCTCGGAAATAAGGGTGTCAAAAATTGGTGGTTTCCACCGGGGCTCGAACAAGGGACCTCTCGCTTCCCAATCCCGTGTCCACCTATACCAAGACACCCGAGGGGCGCTGCCTAGGCAGTGATTTCGTGCCCATATAGGACCCCGGTCTATGACGTATTCAGACTTAGGCGATTTTAGTGATTTACTCTTGTAGCTTTTTGTAACCTTTGGGAGCTTTTAGGTTTAAGTGCTGACAACAGTTTTGTAATGTACAATTTCCTAATTTTAGTACTCTCCATTATAAATTTGAAAAGTTACTGATTGACCTTGTAGTTTGGTTGTACATTTTCACGTTTTTTCTCTCCTGTTTTTAGCGAAAACATTGCAAAACTTAGAGAAGCAACCAGACGAACCAGTGATGTACAATAATCATGATATCAGTAAGTCACACATTAATGTATAGAGCCAAACGTAGGCCTAACATACTTTGCACTATTTTTTTGTTTTATACATCATTGTTCAGGTCTATTCATCATGTGTTCTTTAGAAGTGTGTTCAATACGTCATCCATACGGTTGTGCCTGTTATGTATATGTTTAATTTGTTATCCATACGGTGGTGTACGTTCAGTATGTGAAAACGTTTGTACGTTTCTAGTACAAGTTGGTGAAATTGTTATGGATTTAGATGATTCCAACATGCCCCAAATATATATTCAAATGAACCAATCACAACATTCTGTATTTATTGTACAATTTCAGACTATTTTGTATATCTCATGATTTTTGTTCATTTATTTTTCTTGTTGTAGGTTTTCCAAAACGAGTTCCCAAACCCAATGGTCCAAGGCCAAATCCTCCATGGACAGATAGAGCACCAGGTCAAATGTCATCCGTTCAACTATGAGAATAAGTCATATCAACAAGGAAATATTATAAATAAAAGAGTATCTTGTGTGAATTTCAAATTTCATCAGTCCAACTATGAGAATGGCTACATTATTCTTGCCAATCAGGAAAATACTATAAATGCATAGAGTCCTATCTAGACTTGTGTGAATTTCAAATGTTACCAGTCCAACTATAAGAATTGCTACTTTAAACTTATTAACCAGGACATATTATGAATGGAAAGTCTAGTCTTGTGTGAATTACAAATGTCATCATTTCTTCAACTCTACATATGGCTTGCTGAAACACTTTGAAGCATCGGATAGGTGTGAAGACTGGAAGAAGATGATCCGTCTTGTTTCAAGTTTGTTAATGAGATGGTAATCTATGCCTAATTTCCAGTGTACAAGAAGTGTCCGACTAGGAAACAGATCTTGAACTTTGGATCACAACACTTTATGACTACCTTTGGAAATTTTCATCTGCTATAAATGTTCCAACATTGTGGATTGTTTGATTGTCAACACAGATGAGCTTTCATTTTGATCTGACCAATCTTGTTTGCTGCTGACAACTACAAGATCAGGGCCCATATTCGTGAAACACCGCTAAGTCTAGTTGGCTGCTAACTCTTTGTCTAGTACCTGTCAAATTTGACAGTAGACATAGAGTTAGCAGCCAACTAGAGTTAGCGGTGTTTCATGAATATGGGCCCTGGAGTATAGGTGACTCCAGGTGGCATCTCATGATGCTTATAACCAGATGGCTCTTTGGTGGGCGCTACTATTTGACAGAAGATATCATCTGCAATTTGAAATTTTGGTAAAAGTATTGTTTTTCAATCTGGTAATACATGTGTATGGAACAGGAATAGGGTATTAAATTCATCAACATTGACAAACATGGGAACAGTATTGTACTGGTTAATTGATCCTCATACCAAATAAGGACATTTTTAATTGTTAATGGTATGAAATAAAGCATTTGAACTTTGAACTTAACTTTGAACTTAGTTTAGAATATAGCAAAGACACAAATATACATGCTTAGGGAATTGAGGTGCAAATCAGCCTCCCATGTATACTTAATTACGTATTTACTCACTTTTTGAGGTGCCCTGGTTGCACAGATATCCTCTCATAATTACCACTGGCCTCAAAGCTCCAATGACAAAAATATACGTTTTAAGACTGTTAATTCATATATGTTAATAGGCCTAATGAAAATAATTATGAAAAAGTAAATTTTGAGAGTGACCTTTTCAATACCATTGAAATGATGTACCACTTAAATATTACACAGACAAGATTTCATATCTCTTGTGTTGATTTTGCTGATTCATTGATCATTTTCTGCTGCACAATAGACCTTTTCAAAACACAACTATCCGAGAATTTCCGAAGCAGATTTTACACTTTCCGGCAATTGCCGAAAGAAAAAGTGACTCTTCAACACAGTAACCAGAATGTTAAGTTCGCGTTCTCGTTAATTGGTTGCGTGCGAATTCGAACTTGGAATTAGCGTCAGCACTACAGAGTCACTTTCAGTTTGATCGCCCTGATGCAACTTCAAATCTTAAGCTTAATCAGAGCAGATCAGCCGATTTCAAATGGAAATTTCACTCTTTATGTCGGTGAGCTTATGGTTCCATCGGCCAAAAGTTGTTCAGAATGAGTGTATCTATATTGTATGGGTCTGGTTCTATTTATTTTTTACTTTTATTACACTAAAATGCGAGTGATTTTTTGGACTTTTTGTTGACAAAATCGTGCATACTAATGAGCTTATACGTGATTGGTTGAAAAAATGGCCATGTGATCAATGTTCCGGAGATTTCCGAATGGATTTTGAAAAGGTCTATGGGAAACAGTATTGGTTTTTGTTTCCAACATTGCATCAAAATCATATCAATGGATCAACAAAGAGAAGAGTGAAAAGTCCTGTAAACCTCACATAGCTATATAAGATTCAATACTGTCTATATTATATGCATTACCCCAACAAGAATGAACAGAAGCAAACAGACACCGCATCTTTATAGCACTCCATATTGTTGGGCAGTACATTGAATAGAGTGGGATTGGTTGACTATTATCACAGAGTAACAGAGATGACACTGAGCTAAAAACATGGCCCCAATTAGCGTAACGTGTAACGTAATATGTGGACAAAAACGAGGTCACAATATGAAGAATGCTGCCCACCTTGTACCCGATTAAGCGTAACACACATCAAGGACGATGTCAGGATATATCGATATTTGAGCAGGATTATTCTTTGTGTGTCCTCGCTTTTTTCCACATATTACGTTACACGTTACGCTAATTGGAGCCACTGATCATGTGATCAGCGAAGAAATGTTAATCAGCAACCGTTGAGAAATAGTTATCAAATGAGCTATGAAGTATATAGGGATAAATGGTCAGGGGCCTGCTATTATATGTCCTCCATTGTACTCTGCTCATCAATTTGTGTTGAACACATTATGCACTGCCTGTGTAAATCAGCTGGGTAGCAAGGTCAAGATAATTAACACTTCTTTATTCTTAAAGTTGGGTCAATAATTCCTAAGACAATTTAAATGAAACTCCAGAATTGCGTGTGCATGCAATCACCCAGATGCCCCTCAGCCTGCAGTTTTGTTTGCATTGTGTAAAAAATTATATACCAATTTGATCAAACATATAAGGGGTGCTCTGGCAAAATGAGTTGAAATTTGTGAATTTCAAAATCAACTTTATTACAGATTTAAATTTTTAATAGTCTCAGCAATTGAATGACATATAATATGTCACACTTTCTTTCTTCATTTTCCATTTGGAGATGAAAATCCAAGACAGTCCACTGAATATCTAAAATTTAGCTGCAAATCAATTTTAAAGTTGCTGGTTATTATAGTATATCAACTAATGTGATCAATTTACCAAGAATATTCCTGTCTGGACAAATTGTCCCTATATCAAGTGCTTATAGTTTTACCTTTGGTCATACCTGCTTTGTGGTTTCACATATTTGGCTCTTATCCCCAGTCCTGTCCGATATAATTGATTTGTGTGCTTTATTTTTTACCTATGTAGTTTTTGTACTTTTGTCCACCCTGCATGTGTCTGAATTTTCCAGACCGTGTCCTATGTTTTCTATAAATAAAAATTGATTGAATATACTTCTCGGCTTAGTTGGTCTTTGAAACTCAAGTTCTCAGCCTATCTCCTCAGAAATAGAAGGCCAAAAATTGGTGGTTTACACTGGGGCTCGAACAAGGGACCTCTCGCATCCCATTCCCATGTCCATCTATACCAAGGGGGGGGGGGTTGCCTAGACAGTGATGTCATGCCCATATAAGACCCCCGTCTTTGACGTATTGGGACTTTTTTGGTGATTTTCTCTTGTAACCTTTGGGAGCTTTAGGGTTAATATAATGCGTTTTATATTAAAAAACAAAAGTTTACCTTTTCACCATTTTGAGGTCATCCGATGATAATCAGTAAGACCTTATGGCAGCATGCAGCGTGTGCCTGTGAGTCTGTCTGTCTGTGTGTGTCTGGGGTGAACAACTTGTGAGCAAAATATCTGGAGATCCAAGACTCGGAAATTGATGCAACTTGGTAGCAAGGATCGGGGTGACATACTCACGAACTGATTAGATTTACAGCGCATAATGTGCATATGTTCAGTACCTAATGTGCATAATTTGTTCAACATTTTGGTAAGACTTAAATTATCAGACGACCTTCAGGGACAATGTCCGTATTTTTTGACTATACATGCCATTTATTCAATATCTTCATTTGCCACTTTCTACTCATTTCGCCAGAGCAACCCACATAATTGTCATGTGAGTGCAAGAAAGTCTTATCTGCAATGGTCGCAACATGCTATATTTATTTAGCACCTTGTCACAAAAATGCAAAAAAAAACACCACCCCTCAAATGTTCTCTTCCATATGTCAGTGGTTCTTGAAATGATCCCTATCACCTATAGAACCATTTCAAGAGGCACCGACTCTAGGCTGGACATTTAACAGTATGGAATGCAAATTTATGACAAATGGCAGCTATTGCAGATACAACTTTCTTACACTCACATGACTATATGTGAGTTTCACATCATTATGTCAGTAAATCATACTCTGTTGCTCTATTTACTCAACAATTACTATGTACAAGTAGACCTTGTTGTGTCGAATGACTTATGGAATGATTACTGTAAAACAAGAAATATTTGCGTAAAGAAAATTTTGCGAATTTCAGAATCTATGTTTTTTGGCGGCATTTTAATTTCACTAATTGCATCAGCATGCCATTGAAATCATTGTACATTATTAATATTAGCGGCAAACTAATTTTGCAATTTTGGGGTATTAGCGAAATTAAATTGCTAGCAAATATTTCTTGTTTTACAGTACATGTTATCTGAAAAAAGACCAATATTTAATCCAAATTATGTACCTTTGTTACATGAATGCATAAATAGCTTACATTATGTGTACATATGTTATTTTGAAAAAGATGCATGCAGTATAAGTTTCTATATATTGCATTTTTTACAGCATGACTGCGATAGAAGATCTATTTTTGTAAGATTAGATGTATGATCAGCTGAAAGAATTAGACATATAATAACCTCTGGAAAGGTTTGTAAAGATTCATAAATATTTTATCAAGTTTTTTAGTATCAATATTTATATATTTTGAAGATTACAGTCATGTAGATGGATTAACATGTTTTTGTGTGAAATCAAAGCAATCGTTTAATTTTTTTTGAAAATTTGATTGATCGAAAACTGATTATGCAATGCCATATGCAGTGCTTCCATATGATGTCTTGCAACTGTTTTTCACCTTGCCAGTATTTGGGTATTAGATAGTTACAGATACGCTAGAACATAATTGTTACTTGATAAGTGAATTTTGCAAATTAAACTAGGGGAGGGGGAACCACATACATACATGCTCCCTAGTATAATGTGTCAAATGGACAAGGCCAATTAAAGGGATTGAATAAGAATAATTAAACACAAAATGATTTGTTGGATTTTCAGGCAAAATGTTATTAATATTTGATCATTGATTATGATTATAGCTTGCATATGCTAATATGCAAAATGTAGGAAGACACTTGACAGGGTTAGTACGGGTCCTTAAAAGTCCTTAAATTTCATTTTGCATTTTCAAGGCCTTGAAAGTCCTTGAAAATCTGACTTTATGCAAAAAAGTCCTTGAAGTCCTTGAATTGTTGAATGTCAGAAATATTAAAAATAAATATGTCAAAAAAATATACCATGCAATTATTTTATCCAGAAATGGGCGAAAACAAATGTATTTTGTTGATACATATGCCGCCGGACGTCGCCGATAAAAGTCCTTGAATTGTTCTTGGAAAAGTCCTTGAATTTTGTAAGTGAGAAAGTGTACTAACCCTGACTTGAGTTTTGTCATGGTGCATACTGCCATTGTGTCACTGTTGTAACAGTTCAAATGTTGTATCTCAAATGTTACAGTGTTGCAGTGATGTCCTTACAAGTGCATCAACTCTACCCTGCAACTTACATTTTAGTTGCAATGGCACATTATTAACAGTTGCATTGAATCTAGCTTTTTCATTTGATTATGAAATAAACAACAATGCAACAACTTTGACAACAAAACATTGTTACTTGCTATAGCATTATCTTGAAATACCTTTTTTTCCACAATTGGCCTGCGCTGAACCAATTATAATATGTGACTGTCCAGCCCTTATGAGCAGTAAATGCCAGAAACTTTTGCGCTACAGGTGAAAATACATGTCAATGTCGTAATTTGCCGAAATTGATTTTTTGACAGATTCACAATCATTGTGCTTACTACAAAATACCAGCAAAGTTTCATTCAAGAAAATGATAGAAATACACCTGCATATTTATAAGACAATCAACAGAAAATACTGATCTTTGAACGCGTTTATCTCCCTGACAACCTTTGACGGACCATAACTTGGCTTCTGGAAATCGTGTGAAGTTCATTAAGGTGTCATCATTTTAATCCTTAGAGCATGGTCTTTGCAAATAATTAAAAAAGTGAAAATGACAAGAGCTGGCATTTACTGCTGGTTTGGGATGGACTGTCACATATATCTCAAGGTTGTTTTTCATTTCAAATCGGGTTGTGTACGCCACGCTTAACGCGCACATCAACAATGTGAGCATAAACAATCAAAATCAACAAATCACGCTCTGCAAATACATGCGTAAATAAGTGCATCAGTAGGCAGAAGACCTTAACATTAAGCGCCGGAGAGAAAATCCAGCGAATGACTGAAAAACAACTCTTGGATAAACTATATCATTGTTGATTCACTGTGAATAGAGATGAAGAGCAGTACCTTCTTTCACTAAACTGGTTTAATCAAGCCAGATAAATAGGAGTACTTGCATCATTTACAATTTGTAAAGTATACATTGATGAATAACATTTTCAGTCCAAAGTGCCTACAATTTTGGTTCAATTTCTTATTTTTTGTATTCTATTTCTAAAAGTGTGCTACCCTATCTTATAAAACTAGTCAGAACTAATTCAGCCTGGTCACTTCAAAATAGATGATTTTGAGGGTTTTGTTTGTTTGTTTTTGGATCTCATCAAAATAATCACATGACCAATCTAGCGGGTCAAAAACCTGATGAAGTGTTGCAGGGGCAACATGAAACGTAGTTTGCTAAAACAAGTATGTCCCAGAGATGCCAATTTTCCTGTTTGAAGCTGATTTCAGGTTTTTTTACTTGAAATAACCTGATTTCAGGTTTTTTTTAACTCCAAATTTACGCATTTTCATATATTTTCAGCTTTTTTGCAAAATGTTATGCACATTTTCAGGATTTTGTTAAAGATTCAGTTTTTTTCAGTGATACATACTTGCATCTCAAGTCCAGTAGACATATTTACTCTTTAACTCATGTTTACTACTACTGGATAACTGAGAACATTCACTTATTAATTACTAGTTGTATTATGGTTGGCATAGTTAAAATAAACCTTATGTTTCATTATTGTAAATTTACTTCAACACATATACATATCTAGTAATCTTTTTCTCATGAAAGTAAGATGTACCAGTCATATTCTCAACAGTGGTAATAGAAGGTACACTTCCAAAACATCAAAACATAATCAGGTGAATTTAAAGCTTAGATAGAAATCAATTTACCCACCATGTATGAATTGGTATTTTTATATACTCAAGAAACAGGAGTTTAGGCGCTAAGTATAATAACAGCTTATGCAACTATATATGGGTTTTGGGAAAATTCTACAAAGTAAGTGGTATCAGCATTAGACGTTTTGCAAACTTTGGCCTGTAGTGATAAAAATGAACTATTGTGGTAGTAAGAAATGGGATGATGTAAGACAATGAAGCACTCCACACGGGAGTGCAGTTCTGCATTTACAAGATCTAGATCATGGATCCAGATCTCTATAGACTGCTTCGAGAATTTGCATGACGAAGTGGGTAACAAGCTGTGATGATACTTTATATTCTTGTATCATTGCACATGATACGCAATGCAATGAAGGATCTTGTATAAAATTATATGTGCTACAACATCCGTGAAGCTAGACAAGTGTGTACGCAAAAAGCACTCACTGCAGATTTAGATCAATCTTGATCTCTGTCTGTGTAGTGGCAAATATATATATTAGATGTAGATTGATATAGATCTGCACTCTGTGTGGATTGCCAAAATCAATTTTCAACAAAATGTGGCATATGCCATTTGGGAGCGCATCAATCATATTTCTATACTTCCAATTTCTGCAAAATTGTAATGTGTCATTAAATGAATGTTGTTGTTTGGGGATTTTTACATGAATATATGCTATTCGATTAATAAATGGTTTTATCCATCTGCATTTAGAATTTGTGTACTTTGCTTTTATAAAATACATGTATTTGAGTCTCCACCTATTGACTGTGGCAGTCCAAGGTCATATGCAAATCACTCATTACATTGGACTGTTTGAATTACTGGTTTTAAACTAAAGCTTGGTCAGAATTTTCCCATGTGCAGAAGGGTGACTGGGTTATCCAGAATTTGACCACTGTCATTACTTTTGTCATCAAAAACTAAAGATATGAAAACGATGTGTAATTTTGGCTCTGGGAAAGTGCTGGAAGAAGGATCATTAGAAGAGAGCATGGGTTTGATACGATTCTTGGCTTGTTTGTTTGTTTGGAGCCAGTTTGGATGTGTTGGGTTGATTACAAAAATGAAATGTTAAACTGACACAGCATAATTATAGTCAGTATATGCTCAAGTTTCCACTCATAATCATTACGGATGAAAATGTTACAATGCAAAGGAAGTTGGTGCATGTATATATATTTTGAGTGTGAACTGTTCCCCAACAAATTCGATTGAATATATCAGTTCGGGAAAGGTCAGAATTCATTTACCGTAAAGGAATTCCTATGCTGCAGAATAACTTTAAAACAAGTTTTACAGCAAACTATGAACATCTGAGAGTATTTTAGAGCATTTTTTGTTGTTGAATGGATCCTGTTCAAATTTAGCTATGACATTTTGAATTCTATCTGCCAAAAGTTTGGAAAATTTTTCAAATACCTTTTAGCAGATCACAAAAATGTTTAGGATAGGTCCCATTCAAAAAGAAAATGCTCTAAAATGTTCTTTGATGTAAATTAATTCATTTACCGTGAATGAATTACAACCTTTCCCGAACTGATATGGATTATTGAATTTGATTGGATCCACTCAAATCAAATGCATTAGGAGTTCCAAAAAAGTCGTAAATAGGGAGTTTTCAACAATCGTATAAGGTCT
>JXSR01S037006.1:0-11366 GCA_000969725.1 Ophiothrix spiculata | reverse complement strand
CAGAACCAAGAGGCTGCCGCTGGTTCGGGTTCATCAGGCGAAGATGACCGCAAGCGTCTGCTCAATGTTTTGCGAGAATTGTTGACTGAGGAGCGGGAATAAATTGCAATAAAAAGGATAATTTCAGCTAATTTCACTTATAGAAACAAATATGCTAGAGAAATTTTCTATTTATATATATAACACGAGTACTAAAAATAAGTACTGTACTGTATAAGTCTTTTTGGGGGATACAGGCTAAAACTGAACGTATATTCTGAAGACAAGCGTAATGTTCATTGTCCAGAATAAAATTATATTGATTACAGCATTATTTATCCCGGATAATGAATATTATTGCTCCGGGAAGCAGTTACTTACGACTGCGGGATAACGATTTGTTACATACATATGGTAAAAAATTTAATAAAATATACATACATTGAATATTTTAGTTT
Organism: Ophiothrix spiculata; assembly: GCA_000969725.1. Classification (NCBI taxonomy): domain Eukaryota; kingdom Metazoa; phylum Echinodermata; class Ophiuroidea; order Amphilepidida; family Ophiotrichidae; genus Ophiothrix; species Ophiothrix spiculata. The sequence continues at coordinate 10,929 of JXSR01S037006.1, read as the reverse complement.
CCGTATACTTTGTATGGTAAATCATCGAAATTTTGGGGATAAACATGAATACACTTTTATCATGAGATGCCTAAACGTCTTGAACTGTTATTGGGTGCGTATGTATACCTAATGCAGTTATTGATTGATATTAAAAATCATGAAAATTAAAAGTGGTGATTCATACGTAGTGTTTGGAACTAGAAATTATGATGAATTAGAATTCTGCATTAGCAGCATTACATATTTTTAACGTACCTCAGTAGTACTTTCAGATGCTCTACATCCGTCGTCAGCTGATGTTCTGCTGTGTTCTTCTTCGTCACTAACATGGGGCGATCTACACGGAGTGCTGATCCAGATGCAAACGCATCTAGGAGATGCGCATCTCCGAGATCCGCATCTCCGTGCAGCAGATCCGGATCTGACGCTCATGTAGCCACACTCTTCTGCAAAGCGGTTTACGGAGATGCGTTTTCATCTGGATTTGCTCTCCCGTGTAGATTGCCCTAAGAAGAACACAGCAGGCCATCAGCTGAAGACGGATGCACAGCTTTTTTTAAAGTACTATAGTACGTAAAAATTATGTAGTGCAGAAGTGCAAAGATATTGAAGTTGTTTCAATATATTTTATCATTTTGTCTATAGGCTATGATATTGAAATAGAATAAGAGCTTCCTTCCTTCATTATGCTTTTTATTTCATCAAATTTAGACATTCCTGTCTGGAGATACAGCGCATTCAAAATGGAGCAAAAATTTCAATCTGGTCCGATTTGTGAAAATCAGATGAAGTCTGTTAAATCCTACTAGGGTGATATGCATCCCAGAAATGAGTACCTTTAAACTGATTTAAGGGTCAAGGGAATCCATCTGCTCAGGAAAATGTGAATCCTAACTATTTTTTGATCATGAAAAGATAAATAGTTTCCAGTGCCTTTTGCGTGGACTCGAACCATGAATTATGGCAGAGGTTAGTAATGCATTACCACTGATTACGAAGCGAGGGATCTACCGCTGAGCTATTAAGGCAGCGTTGGGATCGTGAACTAAAATCTAAAACATAAACATTAGAATGCCGTATTTTTCTTTTGTCTACATAAAAATTGCAATTTTTGCCTCATTGGAATGCTCAATTTGTAAGTAAATTATTCGATTGCGTTTATCAGACAAAATGTATAGATAATGTAGATACTTAAAACAGGCAATTCACAGCTCAAACAGGGCGAACTCTGAGTCGTAATTCACGTCCTGATTTTTGGGAAAAACAATGCAGGTTTGTTACATTATCATTCAAAATCAAATATTTATAAAATATTGTTTGTAATTCAATAATAAGTATCAAGACTACAATCTGTCAAAATTTGAAACCAGTCGAACTGTTCGAACATCATGAAATTATGAGGTTTCGGCGAAAAAGGGTAAACTTTTTCGAAGTATTCTTTAGGCGTCATTTTGACCTTAATTATGGACGTGAAATCACTAGTCATGCTATGCTAGTAAAGTTAAATGTATAAACTAGAGACTCTATTCAATATGTACGCCAAAAATTGTGATATTCTGATAGGGGTAAGTAGGTAAAAACTTGCAGTAAACGTGACATTCAGCCGACCGAGACGTTTTTAGGGACTGAGCCTTAATTCATTTTACAATTTATGTAGCTTAAAAAAAATGTTCATTAATCACTTTAATTCAAAAACAGATGATCAATTCAAAAAATAATTAGGCCCGGTCCAGACTCCACTATCGTATAGAATATTTTGCTTAGAATATTCTATACTGACAACAAAATGTCGTAGGTCGATCCAAGGCCATCCCAGAGGGGACGTGGGGATGACACCCCCCCCCCCTAATCATCGGTTCTGTCGGCAAAATGTTGCTGCTATCGGCAAAAAAGAAGGGGGAAGAAAAAAAGAGAGGGGAGAAAGAAGGGAGAAAAGAAGGAAAATAAAAAAAAAAGAAAAAGAAAGGAGAAAAAAAAGGAAAAAGAGGAGAAAAAGAAAGAAAAATGAAGGAAATGAAGAGAATGAAACACAAAAGTCAGATGTTGCCTTGCTAAGGAAAATGGTCTTTTTGGCGGCAATCTGTAAGCATTTGTATCCATCTTCAAGCACACTCTTACGACACGTTCAGCATGTTCAGTATTCAACTCTTCAAAACTGTCAGCATCCCCACGTCAAATATAAGTACATTTTAAGTACTTTTGAAAGTATCGTAAAAATATACTTAATTGGAACGCGAATTAAGTACAGAAAAAGTACATTTTAAGTATACTTTTTGATATACTTATTTGTACTTAATTTGTACTTACAGAGCGAAAAGTACTGTTTAAGTATACTTAAACTATACTTAAGTACAGTACTTAAACAGTACTTAACGACTTATTTGTACTTAATTTGTACTTACAGAGCGAACAGTACTGTTTAAGTATACTTAAACTATACTTAAAGTACTGTACTTAAACAGTGCTTAACAACTTTGTACTTAATTGATACTTATTGAATCCAATGTGCATATTTCGTGTTCCAATTAAGTACAAATGCTTGAAAGTACAAAATTAGTACAGTACTTAAACAGTACTTAATGATTTTGTATTTATTGAATCCACTGTACTTATTTCATGTTCCAATTAAGTACAAATGCTTGAAAGTACAACATTAGTACAGTACTTAAACAATATACTTAATGATTTTGTACTTATTGAATCCACTGTACTAATTATTTCGTGTTCCAATTAAGTACAAATACTTGAAAGTACAAAATAAGTACAGTACTTAAACAGTAATTAACGACTTTGTACTTAATTGATACTTATTGAATCCACTGTACTTATTTCTTGTTCCAATTAAGTACAGATGCTTGAAAGACTGAAAGTACAAAATAAGTACAGTACTTGAAAAAATACTAAACGACTTTGTATACTAAATTGATTGAATCCACTGTACTTAATTCGTGTTCCAATTACTAATAAGTACAAATGCTTGAAAGTACAAAATAAGTACTGGTACTTAAACAGTACTTATCGACTTTGTACTTATTGGTACTTAACTGCTTGAAAGTACAAAATATGTAAACTTGTGATCAAATTTGCATAGCACATACAATGGACAAGTCATGGTCATTCTAAATTCTCATTTAAAACATGATGATTGCAGTTGCATCAGCACAAGATATATCAATGACAATTTATTATACATTGGCTTGGGACTTTTCCACAAAATTGTCAAGCACAACAGAGATGATAGTTCAGAGTTTTATGTTTAGACACTAAAGTTTCGACATCAAGCTGATCTTGCAACAACCACAACAGATACTTTGAAGCCACCTCAAGGCCCATGTAATCATTGATGATCTATCTTACCTCCTGTACATCACATTTTCGTTTGAAACTTGGCCTTTAATCTTTAGAAACAGGCCAATATTTAATTACTGTGATCATCATTGATCATATTATTGGTTTTGCTAAACTTCAAGTAAAAACGTACATACCTGATTAAAATAGTCAAGACCTAGTATGCACTAGCTAGTTGTCTGCATAGCTGCATTTTATAGCTCTGGTTGCATGTGGATAAACTTGATTCGAATCGGTTGTTTTTGTTGAGTCTTCATGTTCAATCACAATTATTCATATTGCAAAAAACTTGGAAACAAAGCAGGAATAGTATATACAAACTATTTCCTTGACAACAATGCATGACTGTGGCTTTAATATTTTATGTCCATTACCAAGAATCCTCAGACTGATACTGCAGGTAAGACTATGATCACAATAACCATGATAACTCGTACGAACAGTAGTGTATAGTCCGTTTAAAAGGACCACGAGTGGCGAGCAAAGCGAGGGCGTCGCGTGGTCCTATTAGATTAACTAAACACTCTTCGCAACTGTTCGTACGACGTATTGTGACCATATAGTCTAAGTACAGTTTTTAGTTTAAGTACACTTGGTTAGGCCTAAAAGGAACAAGTCCAAGAAAAGTACATTTAAGTATTATCAACATGTTGCGACAACATATAAGTCCAGAAAAGTATAGTTTAAGTACAAGTGGTAAGGCCTAAAAGGACTAAAAAGAAAGAGGAAAGAAGGGAAAGAGTAGAGAAAGATGGAGTGGCGCAAAAGGTATAGAAAGGAAAAGAAGGAGGGCGCAAGAAAAAAAAAATCTATTTTATGAGGGGGCACATCCCCTCAGACACCCCCTACATATTGTTTTGTCGATTGAAAAAAGTGACAATTTGAAGTATGAATTAGACAAAAATATGTGCGCCAAATGGCATGATTTGCACTTTGAAATTTCAAAATTTTCTATCTTCTGAGGGGGCACATCCCCCTCAGACACTCCCTACATGTTGTTTTGTCGATTGAAAAAACTTACAACTTGAAGTATGAATTAGACAATTAGAGAACCATGCAATTCAGAGTACCAGGTGGTTTTTAAAACTAAAGATTTGTTTTAGTGTTGGGGGGGGGGGGGGGGCGTCAATTTTTTTACCTGTTGGAACCTGAAATTTTCTCTGAGGACACAGGGGGGAACATGAAAAAATGTGGGGAAAAAATGTGGAAATCCTCCATTCCCCCCTGGCGTAAATAATGACCACTCCCTAAGTATAAAAGATGGTGAATTTAAAGCTTTCTACTAATCCTGCAGGTATAAAGCGGTCATTTTAATAGTAGTCCGATTCAACCTAATCTCAGTGACATATGTCGGCAAAATGAAGGTGTACAATCGTCATTTTAGCTTTTTATTGGGACGTTTAGCTATTGAAATCTAGAATGGGAAATGTTGGCAAAACTGTGCGCCAAATGGTGTGATCAAAGTTGGAAATTTCGAAATTGTTTAACTAATGAAGCAGGGGGCACATCCCATCAGACACCCCCTATGTTTTGTTCAATGCGAGTCTCTGGCCCGGGGGTTACTTACATTGACAAGGTATACGTATATGTTCCTGCCATTTGGGGTGATTTTTCCAGGATTTTGGTATATCAATGGGGTGTTTTTCATCTCAGATGAAAGCGCCCAATTTTCATAAAATTGGGTGCTTTTGGGAAAATTTGCAAAAAAAAAAAGCACCCAATTTGAGTAAAATTGTGTGCTTTTCCATTAAAATTGGTATACTGATGGGTGGGTTTTTGAGCCAAAAATAGGTATAGAGATGGTCAGTTTTCGGAGTCTGGCAGGCACATACCCGTAATTTTTTTTGAAGACCCCCCCCCCACCCCCCGGGGTCTCTGGAGTGCCTTGCCCACATTTTAATGGGTGCCGGGAGAAGCCAACTTGAGGCATCAGAGTAGTAAGTCCGAGACTATCGGAGGATTTGACCTTTGACCCAAAAATGGTTAAAATGATGGGTAAAATTCAAAATGGCGGATGGCGGGAAATTCAAATTTTTAAGAGTGCATTTACTCTTAAAAATACCTAGTCACGTTTGACCAGAAACTAGTCAAATTTGACTAGATTGCCGGGTGCAATAAGAGGCTCAATAGACTCTAGTCATTTTCATTAAGGTAATCTAGTCAGATGTTGACTAGAATTCCTGGTCAACATGATTGTTGAAACTTTTGTGTAGTCTATAGACCTTTTCAAACCGACCTTTTCCGAAGATACCCGAAAGCTTTCCGATCGTTTCCGGAAATCTTTTGACAAAGTTCGAAACTTCTACAGTATGTTTCCAACAACGAAAAACGTTTCCGTTTTTACATGCATGCGTGCACTTTTGCGGTATATAGGCCTATAATTTTTTGTTTTCATCGTCGTCTGCTGACTGCAACTGCTGTGGCACGTGACCATGTTTTCCGATCACTGTTTGAAAAGGTCTATAGGACGGGGACAACTTGAGAATGACAAGTATGTCTAGTCAAACTGCTCAGATTCGAGTCAAAATAATTTGACTAGGGCTCTAGTCAAAAAAACGACTAGGCATTTTTAAGAGTGTACAATAGAAAAAGCAGATTAGCAGATTTTTACCCCAATTTCATTTCGGTTTTTGCTCAATGACACCATATTTGGGGGACTACACATTTTACATTGCCCTATAATACCCCGAGGACTTTTGCATCTTTAGTTCACAAGCCCTATTTTTGAATTATGTTTCAGTTCCCTAACATCCTTTTTTTTTGGGGGGTGGGTGGGTGGGGGGTCACTTCAGTTTTCTAGACCCCCTTTTCAGAACCAACCCTCAGTTCCCTAGACTAGGTTTTTAGATCATCAGAGCCACATACCCCTAACAAAATTAAAGTTGAGTGCCCCGACCATATACCCCACCGGCCGCCCAATACCCTTGATCTGGAGTATCATTTTAGATAGGGAGTGTCCCCCTTCCCGCCAAACAAATCATAACAAATATTAAAACAAATCTCACATTAAAATGTTTATGACCTTAGCCTACTTGAATGCAGGGATCTTGCAAAAGTGTATTTCGATTCGTTGAAGAGTTGAAATAACATTCCCAAAATAAGGCCTTCAAGGATAATTAATTAAAGGAGCTTGGTCCGATTTTTCAAAATTTAGTTTTCAATGTCATGAAAGATGACCACTAAAGTGGTCGTTTCAAATTTCAGATGAATCGGTCAAACCGTTTTGATTTTATGGGCAATCTTGTATTTCAATGCCGCCTATACGTTACTGTATAAATTAATTATGGTTACCATAATAAGACACATTTCACACATATCTCCAAAACGGAATAGCTGAGCCGTGAAATTTCACATGGGTCATGAGAGAAAAATATGACCAATATTTTGGTACCAAAATCTCAACAAGTTTTAAAAAAAAGTTGAAGCAATCGGACCATGCTCCTTTAACTCCATGTCAAAATGGTCAATGACTCAAAGTCTTGAAGCATCTGAAGCCTGCCAGATTTAATAGATATGGACAACAGTAGGTTGTACAAATTAGAAAGTATATACATTTCTTTTCCCTTAAAGGAGCCTGGTCCGATTGCCTCAACTTTTGTTCAAACTTTTTGAGATTTTGGTATTAAAATGTTACTTATATTTTTCTCATATTCATGTGAAATTTCACGCCTGAATTATGTTTCGTTTTGGAGATATACTTGAAAATGTGTCTAATTATGGTAACCATAATTACCACAGTAACGTATAGGCGGCTCTGAAATACAAAATTGCCCATAAAATCAAAACGGTTTGACCGATTGAACTGAAATTTGAAACTTACATATTTTGAGTTACCATCTTTCATATGACATTAAAAACTTAATTGAGAAAAATCGGACCAGGCTCCTTTAAGGTGTTTGGTCCACGCGCCGTCCATGCCCATCCTAGTTTAGCTCAAGTAGAGCTCATTAAGGATTACGCTATCAAGAATCAAGAATCAAGAATCAAGTACCAGTATTCGCTTGTTTCCGATTAGGTAAGTGGCGTAATACGCATGCGCATATACTCTGAGTAGTGTTTTGAAGCTAAAAATTACCGTATTTTAATATTTTTCTTGAAAATTAAGTCGGTGACCCCCAATTTTTATTTATTTATTTGAAAGAACATACATGTGCGCAACTTTTGTGAAAAAAATAACAAAAATGCTCGGGCAGATTTTTTGAATCAACACTAAATAATTTCACTTTTGCCACATTTCCAATAGACCCCTGTACTAATTTATCCCAAAAAACCTCAAAAAATGCTGTTTTTAAACCTACTCTCATGCTAAAACGAGTCCGGTGACCCCAAATTTTTCTTTTAAAAATCGGTTCTACATCGATAAAATATCATTCATGCCGATTTTTACTAAAATTCTTCGGGCGGAACTCTCATCATGCTCATGGACCAAACACCTTAAAGGGGCAATTCATGATCCACTTTTCACCCTCAAGGTCACCCCTATCAAATTTGAGTTCAATTTTTAGTTTATAAGAATCCTCAATTAGTATATATGTTACAATCCCGAAACCATTCTTTCATCCGCCTTTCATATGTGCTTGCATATTTGAGAAAAGTTAGAAAATGACACCGTGTCATTTTCTAATTATTGTCGGGGCCCCGACAGTAATTACAACACAGTAGCCTATGGGGGATTTTCAAAATGCTGAAAACTTTGAAACGAACGGTCGGAATCAAGTGAAATTTTCAGTGAACAGTTATGTTGTACTCTTCTTTTTATTTAGCTTGAAAAGAGGCAAGGTTTTTGTCACATCAAAATCCTGAATTGCACCTTTAACTTCTTTAATACTTGCCCAAAATCACTCCGAATGAGGTATCAAATCGCAGTCTTCCAAATAAAACACTGGTGATACTTTTGAAAACTTACTACATAAAATATTTTTTATCATAGCAAGCACTACTTGCATGACCTCCAACGACCCTAGAAACAAATGCCAGCAAAGCTGGAGAAAATACCCTGATTTTGGGTGATTCCTTGAAGTTTACCGAAAACTGTAACGCCTCAACCAATTCACTACAGTAGGGCCTACCTTAATTTGTGACACAAAGCCACTGCAGTAACAACTTAAAATTAATATAGAATGACAAGAAATTACACTTTCGGTGATTTTCAGGTGGATTTAGGTCATTTTGGAAATAAACTCTAAATGAAGAGATCATCCCAGAAAAGGGACATGAACTTTGGGTAAAAAGTTTGGTGGTGCCCGTAGTGCTATACGAGTTTCATGGAACCAAACTATTTTCCCCAGAGCTTGCTTTTATTGAGATTTAGCCCGGTTACACAAAATCTCAGTTTGTTTCCAAAAGGACCTAAATCCACAGTTTATTTCCAAAAGGGCCTAAATCCTCTATCAAGTGAAAACAAAGCCGCTAAAAAATAATAACTAAACTTTGATTTCCTTGAGTGTTTTAGTTAGAGGATCAATTCCTAAAATGTAAAGCAGCAAAAACTTGAAAAAGCAATTTTGCACAACAAGAAAAAAGTTTTTGCTGGATTTAAAAGTACTGATGAATTTAGACCTGAAACAACCCCCTGGAATCATGGGCGTCATTTCAGGGGGGGACAGGTCCCCCCCCACACATTTTGAAGGGTGGGGGACACAATATCAAGTGTCCCCCCCACGTTTTTGAATACAAACGATTTATTTGCCCCCTGCCCACACTTCATAATGAAATGACGCCCATGCCTGGAATAATATAAATCCTTCAGACTCAAACATCATATTGACGTGGATTCAGTCTAGGGCTTGTACAAGTCACTAAGAAGAATCTTGATCTGGTTTCAATATTCAAAATTTCGACTTACTTTGCGAAACTAAACTATTTAATCACGCATAATTATCATTTGTTCTGAAGATTAGGACTGGATAGAATTTTTTTGATAAAGTTTTCTTGTATAATTGGAAAAAATAATAAATAAAACGGATAAATCTGTAAATAATGAAACGTAACAAAAATAAATTGGTCGACAGCTTGTCAAGATCATTCTCAATGCTCATAATAGACCGAGAAAGATTTACTGATTTACAACAAAGGACAGCAATATCCAGCATTTCTATCCCGTATGAACAATCAAACGTATTCTTAGCATTCAAGAAATAAGGTAAGAATAACATGATTTTACTTGGAATATAAAAAAATCAGTTCTGTATGCACCGAAATGACAAATAATGGATAACAAAGACAACAGCGGCTGTGTTATGATCACGGTTGTTGAATTTTGCAACCTCCACCCAGTCAGTCTTACAAGCGACTAGGGGACGACCTAGTAACCTTGTCAATCACACTTTGATCTATTGTAATTATGCCGCAGTAAATCTCGAGATCGATTAATATCGCCTTTTTATATTATTTCATTTTTTGTTTCGCAATACGGACGACCATAGACTCACTACTTCTAGTACTTCTACATGATTACTGGGTAGACCAAAGTTTTGGTATCTCGCCCAGCGGTGAAAAACATTACATCCGGTGCATAACGAACAACGACACAAAGAACACTCCTGTCAGCGCGATGCGTTGATCCAGTAACAAAAATCAAAACTAGGCATGTTCATAAAATTTAAAAAATGTAAATATTTTCTTAAAAGTGGATTTAAATTAAAGCTGACAAAATTTGCAACAAAATGGTGGTTCAACCAACTTTCTAGGTTACATACTTTTAAAGTTAGAGCAAAAAGAAGATTTTGCAAAATTGCCAAAAAACGTATGATCAGGGCCAGTTTTTACAATGGTAAGTCTGCAGAATTCAGCAGACTTCTTAAGTGTGTAAGTCTATGGGGAAATGTTTTACTTCAAAATTTATCCCTTTTAAATCCTGTTACGAAATGAAACGAATACAGGGTTGTGTGTGGAAATGACCAATAAACAACATCTATTCAACTAGAAATCATGAAATTGAGGCTCATTTAAGCTAAAATGGTATAAAATTTTGCATTGATTTCTATTGGAAAATGAGCAGTGGCCACTTGTGATGTCACAAGTGGGCAAACAGTTTTTGAAATGAAGGGCGCCATCTCTTGACTTGTGCTTGACCGGACCTATCAAAACTCCACATAGACGACCACGGCAGCCATTACAGTTTGACAGTTGTTCGTACGCAACGCGTGTAATCTCGGTGGCTAAATTTAGCCACCGAGATTTTTCCTATTTCCAATTCACATTTTTACAGATTCTATGCACGATACCGGTGTCAGTACTCGACTGAACAAATATGGGTGTTCATTAAGTACACATATTAACATCTTACCTGACAATAATTCCATGAAAATTGCATACAAATGTGTGTTTTGTTGATACAACATGACGATGCGTTGTGAACCACCTGTTTGTAGAGCACCGGCTTCGCTGTTCATAAATGAATATATATGTTATGACGTCACTCCAATTTTTTTTTTTTTTAATGCTTGCTTTCTATGATATTTTTCTTCATCGGTTTTTAGTATTTGGATATATTACGAAATAAATAGAACACTGACATGTAGTATTCATACAAATTATTGCATAAATTGAAGTTTGACGAGTTCGCCTCCACAAGAATGGTGACGTCATTATCGAGTT
>JXSR01S037005.1:8036-18072 GCA_000969725.1 Ophiothrix spiculata | reverse complement strand
TTCGCCATTTCATGTTGAGATAGATCAGTTGCAATGCATAAAAACTGTTGACAGATAGAAATTCTGAAAAAAGCAATTTTGACTTACGTATAGCCTACACCTAATGTCATGAATTGAATTTTGGAGCCAAAGGTCATTCTAGGAAGCAGTATGGAAGACAGCTTTTGTTAAATACATGGATTTTAACATGACTTGATGGAAATATCTCATTTTTTTCACAAGTGTGGATTGATTAAAATATCAGGTTAGTGATAATTCATTTCTTAACATGTTTCATCCACGATTCCAAGACCTTGTTACATTTGTTCTCGTGTATCATGAGATTTTTGGAGGAATTTCCAGGACTCAGTGAACAAGCGTGAAACATGTTTCAATACAGTGTTTTCAATGAGAGAGGTGAACGAACGAATTGTCTTCAATGTAATTGGACCTACAGTGGATGGTTAGTCCTTGGTCAGCCCCATCACTTCATCGCTACCGCTTCCTCAGCTCTGCTTTTATGCCTTATTAGTTCTTTCCTAAGACACTACGCTCCCAGATTGGATAAAAGTCTGAACTTACTACAGTGGCGTTGCCGCTACACACTATAGGTGCTTCTATCCTTATACTTTTTAGACTAACTAAACAAAAAAGATATGACTGCTCTTAATTTTACGTAATTTACTATTATATAGACGAGGCAATAGTTACCTTTGTGGGTATTGGTAGTGCTGTGATGAAGTTGGTAAATACGACGTTTCGACGAAATGTCTTTGTCAAGTGAAATCTTAGCTACTTATGTACAGCAAATATTCAAAACAGTATATACAAGTTCTGTGGTGTTAAAAAGTCAAATGCAAATCTGTGGTGACAATTACATGATCCAGTTGCATTTAAGAATGTCAAACTTGACGTTAATGCCGGCGGGTTTGAGGGTGTTCAGAGAGTTTATGAGTCTTTGTTCAGCCAGATGACGCATGGAATCGTTGTTGCCGCTAGTAGAAAAAATGCCGGTGATGGAGGCATGGTTGACTGAGTGATCAGGCTGGTTAAAATGAGAAGCCACTGGTCGACCAGGTAAATTATCGCGGATGGAACGTCTGTGATCAGAGAATCTAGCAGAGAGTTGTTGCTTGGTTTCACCAATATATAATTGACCACATTTCTGGCAAATGATAGCGTAGATGAGATTACGGCTGGCACAGGTAAATGAAGATGTGATGTGGTGTGTTTTGCCACTGGGTCCAACAACAGTAGATGTGTTGATGACGAATTCACATGTTTTGCATCGAGGTCTGTCACAAGGTTTAGTACCGACAATGTTCGTTCTAGGGCTGTTGGCGCGAACAACTTGATTGGAGATGTTCTTATCACGCCTCCATGCAGTGACCGGAGTATCAGTGAAAATGTCCTTGGTGGTGGCATGTCGAGTGAGGGCGTCAAAATTCTTGAGGATGATTCTGCGAATTTCAACATTAGTGGGATGAAAAGTCAAGACGAGTGGGATGCGCTCATTGTCATTAGTGGGTGAGACCGAAGGTTGCAAAGCACGATTCCTGTCGAGACAAGTAACGCGTTGAGAGGCAGCTCCAGTGATGTGTTCAGGATAACCTCGCTTCTGGAAAAAGTCTATCATTTGCTGAGACTCTTGGGTGAAATTGATGTCGTCGCTGCAAATTCTACGGAGACGGTGAAGTTGTGCATATGGAATGGAGTTCTTGCAACTGGGAGGATGGCTAGAGTTGTAGCGAAGATAATTATGTGAGTCAGTGGGTTTGTAGTAGATGGAAGTACTAAGACGGTCAGAATTAATGGAGACGGTAATATCAAGAAAGTTAACCGATGTATCAGAAATGGTCCAGGTGAAAGAGAGTGATGACTGGAAGGTGGAGACGAAATTGATAAATTGTTCCAACTGAGCAGGAGTGCCTTCCATAACACCTACTATATCATCAATGTAACGTTTGTAAAGAGTAGGGGTTGGACCCTGGTATGATTGAAATAAGAGTTCTTCAAAGTGTCCGACGCGTATGCAGGCATATCCCGGACCAATTTTGGACCCCATTGCGACTCCTTTAGTTTGCAGGTAATGTTCATCTTGGAAGACAAAATGGTTCAAAGTGAGGACGAGTTCGGCTAACCGTATGATGGTATTGGTAGAAGGTGATTGGATGGTGCGGCGATCAAGGAAATGCTTAAGTGCCAGGAGACCTTCATTGTGAGGTATAGATGTGTACAGGGAACAAACGTCCATGGTAAAGAGGAGCTTCTGGTTATCTTTGAAGGTAAAGTCTTTGAAAATTCGAAGGGCATGAGTAGTGTCTTTGACATAAGACGGAAGAGACTGAACGATTGGTTGCAGTACGCTATCGATATATTCGGCGATGAAGACTGTGGGGCACTACCAATACCCACAAAGGTAACTATTGCCTCTACTATCACCGAGTGCTGGGCAGCATCCTGGAACTTTTATTATATAGACGGTCTTGTACATATGTTTTGGTATCTGTAAACACGACTAGTCTTGTATATAGTCACTACCTATAGTTAAAGGTTCTTCAACGGTGTGTGTGTCTTTTTTTATTTTAGTCGCTCACCTCACACACACACAGTTGAAGCATTGAAGCACGATTTACGAGGAGCCACGTAAATAGATAGCGAGCGAAGCAAAAATGATTCGTTCCCAAAATCTCTTTAACCAGTCTTCATTTGCTATGGTCGACCAAGTGAATTTACGCGAATACGTCTGTTACAATCATAAACGTTGTATAACGAGACTAATTAATTTGTTATGTCGTTGGATGGAAATGAAATTGACAAGCAAATTTAGTCCCGCTGATTAACACGGGTAGAGAAGGATCCTCATTTTCCAAAAAATACAGAAAGTTTTAGCGGAATTTAAATTATTGATGTGAAGATTAAGGAAACAAAGATTAGGTGCAGACCAATTTAGGAGTGAGTATCAATATTTTAAAGGGAAAATGTTGGCGCTCCTCGGTTTTGTATAGCTCAATGTTCAAACTTAGTATAGGGAGAATTCGTAAAATAATAAAAGCACTTCCCGAAAAAAGATAATTTCTTCTACCCGGTCTTACTAAGTTTGCCTGCAAACTAGCGCTATACTCTCCCCAGTTTTTGCCCCATGTGTTGTGCAGTCGGCGCCATCTTTGATTTTCTCCGCTGTGGTGGAGAATGGTATACATAGATTGCACCGTGGATTGCGGTAAAAGTAAGAATTTCAGTCCCGTTTTGAAGGTTTTCAAGTAGTAAATGTACTTTGAGGAATTGAAAATTTACTTCTTTTTAAAGATTTATTGCTATACTTTTATACAATTACGGGGGATATTTGACTTGTCACAGCAGCCGAATTTCACTCCAAATTGTTAATGACGTCATTCACCTCTTCAAAATATCTTCGGCCAGTGTCGGCAAAGTCCGCTCACATCGAAGTTTGAATGAGGTGTAATTTGTGAATGAATTTAGATACTTCGCCCTTCCGATGATTTCCGGAACATATTATGGGATATCAAAGATGATACGTCACAACACACATGCGCACACGCAAGGGTTTAGCCAGGATTTGAAAGTAGGGCGTCCAAATTCGCGGCCGGGCGAACAGGCCGGCTTCAATCAAAACATTGTGACGTCAGCATATTTAATATTGATACTTGACAAAGAAGTCGAGGATTATGTTCGCGCTATTTTGTAAACAACATGGCGACTCACTGCGGAACCAACGAAGAAAAAACGCGATATAAAGCCCATTTTAAGTTCACAAAGTTCACAAAGTACAATAAATTGATCAGATTTTAATTTGTGATGATGATGATTATTGAAGATAAATTCTAACATTTTTTGACCGCCTCTATAGGATGGCTTTAGCATTTTCTAGGCCGTCTTTTATCGTGACAGGCCGTCCAAAAGCTTGACGGCTCTCTGGCTAAAAGCTTGCGCACACGTTTTTTCGGAAATTAAAAAAGTCTATCTTCACCTTATAAGCATTGCACTTGCTCTTACGCCGGTTGACCATGCCGTATACGTAAGTTGGAAGCCATGAACTTAGGCTATTATGGAAACAAAGATGGCGTCATACACAGATTTTTTCGTAAGGTATTTCAACAACTTTGAGCTATGATTTACAAGTTTTCTTAGCGGATTTTGCAAAAATCATTTCGGGATATTTAATTGCATTATTTTTTGTACTATATTCTAAAATTTTACTCACAAATGTGAATTTACAATATCGTTAAAAATACTGACCCTGGGTGGTGGTTTAGTCGTCATGCACACATGCACATACAGTATATGGGCTCAAAGAGTCGCGTCAAAAAACTAATTTATCTCCGCAACTGAAAACCCGACAAAGTTGATTTATGGCTTATTAGTTTTCTTTCAGTTAGCTCTTTAAAATAGCACTAATTTAATGACAATCCAAATAAAACATTTTTTTTTTGTTTACCAAACTATCTAAGTCAAGTTATTGTCAATTTTGTGTCGCTAGAAAGAATATTTTCTAATTTATCCATCCAACATGTCCAATAAGAAACCATGAAGAATTTGCTGAAAGTGTGCCATGGCATAATGATAACTTGCCAGAATGTTAGTTTTTTTTTGCCAGAATGTTAATTTTTTTGATCAGAATTGTTTTAAATACCCTATCAAACACAACTGGTTAATTGGAACATTTTTGCTGCTCCCGAGGTGTCCCAATTGAGCAGCGTCTTTTTAAAAGTGTAATTGTTTTTACACCCTTTGCCGTCAATTTGGTGAAAAAAAAATCGGGGGTACGACCTAAGGTGGGGTTATGGTAGGCCGTCAAAGTCAGAAGGTAGGGGGAGTGGTTGCCACCTCGAAAAAATTAAATCGCCATTTTGACAAATATCTGCATGACATATGGACTTGAACCTTATTGATTGCAAAACTAAGAAATTTTGACTTGAATCGGCCATGTCACATTTGGGCTGTTATTAAAGGTGTAGGTTCCGATCACATGATTCTCATCTCCCTGGGCTCAACCGGAAGTAGCATATTTTTTTATGCCAAATAAAAGCCCATATTTTTCTGATTATAGATCCAAAATTTCACCTCAAAATTCTTTAGGCCTATAGTTTAGGAGATATAGCACAAAATGTAAAATCAATTGGTATACCTATTTTTCATTTCTTTTGTATTTACATAACAGCCTTATCCCCAGGGTTGCATGTACTTTCTTTTGCCTCTCAGGGGAAAACAAGACACAAGCTAAGGTTGAAACCTTGCACAATGCATTTCAGAGGTCAAGGTCAATCATTTAAAAGTAAATTATACACATCCTAAAATAGGAACCTACATTTTTAAAATAACATTAGCTTGTGTAAACAGTGCAAAGCTACAAAAGTGTGAAACGAACCAAGCAACAGAGCTACAAAGCTAGGGTTTTTCACAAAATTTTCAACTACCGGTATATTTTTGGTGAAATATTAAAATTCCTTGAAAGGCATTAAAATACCTTACAAAATGAGGGGTCAACCACTTCATATGAGCAAGAAATGGCAAAGTTTTGGCTGAAAAATGAATATAAAAATTTTGCTTAAAAATGTGCTCTTTTTTATGGGCAATATGTGTGCAGTTTTCTGTGTTTTGACACATTTTCAAATCTGGCGGGGTTCGTAACAAAAATGTGCTTTTATCATAGGCTTTGTTTGGTATCAGTTGAAAGGTATTGTTTTAAAGAAAATACATTTTTTTTTTAAATCCGCTGTAGTTGAACAGAATTGCAGTTTTGAGGGCTTTCGTGCGCACAGAAAAAAAATCATACCATGAAAATAGACTGCGATGTTCAACCAAAATATCGGAACTATTCAATTTATTTCAATTCATGTATCGCTACATTTCTATTTGTTTGTCTTATTATGTAGGGGACTGATGTGCATCCACCAGGTAATAGTGAGGAAAGAGAAATTCAAGCAAGAGATTTTAAGAGTGACTTGGAGCTCCATAAGAAAACTTGTAATGACATCAGGCAAATGATGGAGGATATCCGTGTGGCAAAGAACAACAATGAATCGGTGAGTACATACAGAGGGTATGCATGTATGGACTTAGGCACATTCACCAGGTAAAAGTGAAGAGAGAGAAATTAAAACAAGAGATTTTAAGAGTGACTTGGAGCTCCATAAGAAAACTTGTAATGACATCAGGCAAATGATGGAGGATATCCGTGTGGCAAAGAACAACAATGAATCGGTGAGTACATCAGAGGGTACTGCATGTATGGAGTCTGAGGCACATTCACCAGGTAAAAGAGAAATTCAAGCAAGAGATTTTGATTTTGAAAATAACTTTTAAAAAGCTACACAAGAAAAACTGTAATATAATGATATCAGACAAAATTATTGTACGAAGCAAACAAGTTATTTTCTTTGATTTTAAGGCCTATAGTAGCATATAATACTGTTCATTTCTGAAATACAAAGTGCATAACACTAAAACAGATTTGTTTTCAGCAGTGATTAACACTCAAAAAACTACACTATGGTGCTCCGTTATTTTTGTCGTTCGGTGACTCATTGTAACATGGCAGAATAAATCTGGATCTGTACTTGGTCAATCAGGGTTGTTAGTTATAATAATATGTTATGTAGCTCAATGGTTTGAAACATTACAATCGAGTTGAATAACAAGGTCTGCACAATTTCTGTGTGCATCATAAAATTAGTCTTTTGTTTACCAACTTCTGTTTTGTTAAATTTTCAAATGTTTTTCATAAATATCTTAAGAAAATATTATAGCAGCAACATGGAAAAAATCTAAAATCAAAAACTTTGAGATTGCAACACGAAGACCCTACATGTACAATAAATTTCACACCAAATTAAACAAGTGCAGCAAATACGAGGAGGTGTCAAAAAATTTAAAAGTCACCAAGAAAAAATACAGCCAAGAACATAATTTTAGTATGTGACCCTGAAGTCATCGTTGCAAAGCTACTGTAAAATGTAACACATTTCTCCAACTTAAAACTACCTGTCTACAGACCAACATTGTAGTGACTCTAGCTATGAGTCAAAAAAATCAAAAGGGTATTTTGCTAAAAATCAACATTTTCAGGTTGGCCATGCTTTTTTATGTCATTATGACAACATTTGTCGACTAATTTTGGTATCAATGGACAGAAGAGATCCTAACCTATACTAAATGGTATCAAACATCTAAACTTTTGGGTATCAACATAGAATTACTGGGGTGTAAGTCTTCAAACGCAGGAATTTATTCATGTCACATATCTCAGATTTTTCCATGCAATTTATCTGTTTAGCTGAGTTGGTTCCTGACTTCTATCGCCACCTGTAAAGAAAGTATAAATGCCATATACACCAAAATTTACATAAGAACGAATGAACATCCTTATAAAATTTCATTGATATAAATTCTTCTCTTCTGGGTGATCTTTAAAACTTTTTGATATCCCCTTGTAGAATATATAATAAAGCTATCAGGTAACTTTCTATATTTTATAAAAAATATTAGCAAGCAAGCGCATCAAATGGACTCAGTGTAGTAAGAATATTAAAATCGTCAAACCATTTTGTTTCGACACACAGTCGGAATCCATCGAACAGAAACGCGTAAAGGCCACCCTGCAGTTTGTCACCTTGAAGAAGCTGAATCGCCTGGCTCACCTCCGTTGTAAGAAGGCAAGAGAGACCACTATGGATGCTAAACAGAGAGTTGATAGTCTTCATTTGCAGCTACAGAACTTACTGTATGAAGTCATGCATATGGATAGAGAGATCACCAAATGTAGGGAATTCAAGTAAGTAGAACTTTGGATAAATTCCAGATTGAAGAACTTGAGTATTTTTTAGAGGAAAGGGGCGCACCATTAAATTTCCAGGGGGGAGCAGGAAGTTGGGTTCGGGTTGATTTTTTTTTCGCGCCCCATTCGGGAGCAAATTTTCCCCCCTGGAATTTACTGTTTTTCTGGCTATTCCCTGTTAAGGGGGAATTTTTTTTCTTCTGCCTGTGGAGGGGGATTTTTTAAAAAAAAACCTTCCTGCTCCCCCCTGGAAATCTTATGGTGCGCCCCTAAGTTATAGATGACAGCTTTATTACACAGGCATATCTTATGTTCGCCTGAGATTTACCTTTGTTAGCCTATAGATACTTAAGTTGTTAATTTTCACAGTATTTGTATTGTTATTTAGCGAAAAGCATGAGATAGATCATTGGAAAATCAAGATCTTTTGTCAAAAAGTACAAAAAGGATACTTTAAACCTTTACTGCAGCCGCTGCAATAGACACCACACAGAGGTCACAACTGTATGCATCTGCAGTCAATGAATGGTATTTTCACCATTGCACTATATTGACCTGCAGCATGTCCTGATATAACAGTACAGGTCAATGTTTTGGCATAAATTTAGCCTTGATTCAAGGCATTTATTGTCTATTTTCACTTAATTCATATCAATATCAAAATCCCATTCTGAAATTCCTATATCCCCATGTTGTCTATTTTCACTTCATTCATATCCCATTATTTTCTGTTTTCACTTAGTTCATATCCCATTCTGAAATTCCTATTTCCCCATGTAAACACAATTATGTTATAAAGCCTGTCCTTAAATGACTTTTAATAAGACAACTCCAATTGACCATAATACCCAAAACACAACATTATCATGATTGACCAAAGTTAGTTAGCTAGCACCTGTCTATTCATATCACAACTGTCTAACCACACTTTTCTCCTACTTGCATAAATTGGACTTAGGTGTATGTAGAATTTGGTTTTGAGATAGCCAATGGCTTATTAAAATAACAATATGGGAACATAGACAGTAAAATAATTCTAGAGTCTATGATGGGAATGAAGCTTGTATTAGGACTGAGGTTTACAGTGATCATGGTGACTGTTTTTTCTGACCAATGACATCAGTGCATTGTTGTACATGATATCTTGACATTGGTGTGCTGTACCCCCATATACTATGGGTATACATATGTTGTACAGCAATTTGTGGGTTTGGAAGGAAAAATAAAATTATTGATTTGCACTTGGAGGCCTAAATTAAAGCAATACTATAAAGTGTTAAAAATGGAGTGCCCCCTGTCACCCATGACTTTTCATTTTTGTGGCTTATTGGGTTTGTTTTGGGTAGATATTAATATCCTCCAAACGATTCGGCTCAAAGATGCTTACTTATTCTGTTATGGCCATTTGTTGAATTAAATTCGGGATAAGGTCAATGTTTTGGCATGTATTAGTACAGGAAAGTATTCATATGCTTTTTATCCATTTTTGGTGGTAAAACAATTTTTGTCACAAAATACACTTGAAAACGTTTTTTAGATAGTCATATTCCTCCATTTTATGCTGTTTTTTACTATAAACTATTTTTGGTCAAAATCTTATAGTATTGCTTTAATGATTAAGGTTTTCTGGGCTTGCGTATATAGAGACTTGCAGCTAGTCTAGCATAAATTACATAAAAGGGTTACTTAATGGGGTAACAGGTTGATTGATTTCATTTTTGGATCAGCAATTTCCCAAAGATCAAGCAATTTTCAGCCTTGCAAGTCAGACTCAAGTCTCAAGAATTGGTTGACAAGTGTCTTTTAGTCTACTTGCCTAGTATTTTATGTCTCCACGTGCCACACTTCGAGAGTCGTCTTTTTCTTCTTCGAAGTTACAAGTTCAACACCCCTAAGTGGGGAAAAACGTACAGGGGGTTTTGTGTGTGTGTGTGCTGGTAGATGTTACTTAAAGTGTTGCTTGAGCTGCTCTTTGAAGGTTTTTGAGTCCGATATTGAAACAAGTGACTGGGGAAATGGATTAGCGGGAAAATTGGCGTACTTTGATCAGAGCAAGTCGCAATACACGCTACTTGAAGCGCAGACACAGTTTGTGAGTGAAACAAAATGAACACTCTGTATATGAATTGGTAGATTTTAACGGGTTCGCCGTCGGACAAGTTTTGAACTGTCAAGCTTTCGTCAGGAGTAGCTCTGACTTCTTCAGGACAATATTATTATAAAGACATGTGGGCCGTCACTTCCCACTGATGACTCACA
>JXSR01S037003.1:129343-152706 GCA_000969725.1 Ophiothrix spiculata | reverse complement strand
AAATAATTGAGAATAGGTTCAGTCAATCCATTCGCATGTGTTATCGGTACAATCTCGGGTTTTTACCTGAATAAGTTTGGGTTATTGAGTGATCAAGAATTCGAGGAATAGGACGTGACATTCTATCCATAGAATATGCTATAAGGTATTTGGTTTTCATATCTAAAATCATGAATAAAATACAAACAGTGAATCTTGCGATCTCAAATTGAAATACTAGTATTGTTGAACAGTCCGGGCAACAAACCAGATCTGAATCAGAATTGGGCGTTGTTGTGGGTTTTTGTTCCCGGGTGAGTTTATTAGAAGTCTGGTTAAACTTTTCTTGCCTAAAAATCGAGAGTTTTTAAATATCTTCCGTGAGGTTATTTATAAATTAAGACAATTAAATTAATTAGATTACGTAATCAATTAAATATGCAACTTATTTTTCAAATTTGTTAACGAAATATTAAACATTGTTCACTAACAACAAGAATATGATAACAAAATAGCCAAAAATACAATCTATAAAAGTTAAAATTATAATTTTGAATCTAAATGTATAAGTGCAATTTATTGTTCCAGATCTGGTTCGTTGCCCGGACTGTTGAAAGCTGAAATTGATACAAATTTGTAGTTGTTAAAGCATATTTATAAATGTTATTCTGTTAAACAGATATCGGATTTATCTTTTCGTATCAATGCATGCTATAATGACTAAAACACTTACAAATAAAGCAAATAAATATATCACTTTTTAACAACATTTAGAATTAGTACTATTTTCTCAATCAGCAGCCTGATACTTAATAGTGATAATATAGTTTACAGCACAAAATTTAAAACATCAACAGTAAAAGTACATTAAAAGTGTAAGAATGCTATGAAATATTTACTCTTCAACCAACTTGCAATCTAGTCTTTGAAACTAGCCTGATATATCTTTTGTTGATTTTATATCAAAATTTGGTGCCAAATTCCATGTTTTGTATCTGAATTGTTTGGTTAATATTGAATTCCAATGGTATTTATTCTCAAATAATAATTCCCTTTAGGTTTGATATATATTCGAATAATGGGGTTTCAGGTAGGCCAACTAACCACTTAGATAATGTCACAAGGTTTAAGAAACGTATAATTGCATAATAATATATTCCCAAAAAAGATGGTTGCAAAAAGAGTCATGCAATTCTAATCGCCTTCTTTGACATAATGTTTCCAAACAAAAGAATGCAGCTTGATGGATCCGTTTGAACACCAGGGTGAACAAATGTCGTCATTAGCTGTCTAGCTTTTCAATAACTACCCGTTTAACAGTTGATCAAGTATGCATCGTTTGGTGACCGCTCGGCAAGCTTTGGTCTAAGCTTAAAATGTGATTTATATATTACGTTTACAAATGATTTTCCTACGTATTTTAACAGAATATAACCTTTTTTTGTACCAATGCTCAATTTATTTTAGTAACTATATAATTAAGTTAATTAGTTACTGAGTAGGAACAGAATGTCAATCTGTCTAATAATTAGATGTCTTAATATACCCTATGAAAGATACGAAGACAACGCTTTAATTTTAATCAAGTTCAATTTAACAAGAAATAATGTTTGCCAGTGCAGAAGATCCTGTATTTATGTTTAAACCTCGTTCGTATTGCTAATGCACGTGAAGACGATCTAACCCAAAAATCATTAGCATAAGTTACAAATTAGCTAGATAAATTTAAAAAAAACCACATATTTTTCACACATTTTCGGGCCAATGTTGTTTGTTAAGCTTAATTTTTGTTTCTTTATGTTCATGCACATCCCTTTGTACATACCCATTTTATTACAACCCTTCCTGTCCATTTTGACTACAAGTTGTCGACTACCAGTGGGAAGCAATAACTTAACAAAGTCAAGTTCTGTATTATATCTATATGATGTCAGATATAAATAAACGTTTTAGTTTAAATGTATCTTGTCTCGGTATGTTTCAAAGCACATAAGGGGCGGCTTCAAAACTCAACCGGCGGTTGTCTGCTGGTTCTGGGCGGTTGGCTATTGTTTATTCCGGTTGAACCGCCCAGAACCGGCAGGCAACCGTCGGTTGAGTTTTGGAGCCGACCTAAGTTTAAATGTATCTTATCTCGGTGTGTTTCAAAGCACATAAAACATTGTTAGGCTGGAGATGACATTAAGTTCTAACAGACTTTGATAAAAACAAAACAGGTGGTTCTGGTGGTATGAACAGTCTATTTAAAGCATGGAGTTGCACAGTAGTAGGATTTTGGTGAGAGAGACCCCGTGATTTTTTTTTGTTTTCACGGGAAAGCACCTTTTGAGGAGAAAGAGCCCGAGCAAATTATCAATTGTCACGGGTAAGAACATTATAAGGAAAAGGCCACGTGCAAATTTCCATTTGTCACTGGATGAAACTGGTTATGGTCGAATTCGACATTACACATTTTTATCAGTACTAGAGTGAACGAAAGTTAACCAAAGAGGATTACTCAAATAATTGCTCTAAAATTCATTTGTTGTTGTCTGATTGTTCATGTCAAAAATACATCTGCTGGATAATGGAGCATGCCAAAGTATGATATGTGGGTCGCCGTGGACAAAAGAATATAGTTGTCATCTCCTACATGTAGCTCCTTGTAGCATATCTGATGTAAACTAGTTGCATGCACCACAAATATGTAAACTACATTATGAGGCATTCTATTTTGCAAAATATCAGAATTTGGTTAGAACTCCCCTTGAAAACAAACCACGCTGCAAATGCTTATACATGAATGAAATTGAAATACTATTTTCAATGAAAAGTTCATATTTTAGTAATATTAGCTTTCCTAATTTTCAAACGCTCTTGTTAAGTTCATGCTTCCCAGAAAATGTCGGACAGACTAATCTGTGAATATGTTAAAAGGTCAACGAATTGTTGACATTTATATTTTTATATATATAACACTATAAAATCATAAAAAAGTTTGTTAATTTCTTTTTTGGTTTAAACGAAGAATACAAGAAGGTGTGCAAGAAAAGGCGAATATAATTGTATTATAGCAGCTTATTTATATTGTGATGTAAATATTATTTTATACATACTGGAATTTGCAAAACTTGTAAATTTACCCTACTAAAACGACGAATGTATGGGATACGGTGAATTTCTATTATAGAATAAGTATATAGAGATATGTTTATCTTTATTATAGATATTTGAAATGCAGATGTGTATATTATATTTCAGAGTTTTTGTTAAGCGTGTACATTGTAGCCTCACAAACCAGTTAATCAAACTATTACTAGTTACGTAAGAACATCATTGATGGGTAGTTCAGGTTGGTTAAGGCGTCTAGAATATTCTACGTTTTTGTGAGAACGGTTGATCATGATTTCGTATAACAGACTATTTCTTCAAGAGAATGCCACAGATAGACTTAACCAGGTAAAAAGGTTTATAAGACGACCAGTTGAAAACAAGTCAAATTGTAATCGTTCATCTCTGACCAACCGTAAATGCAACCTCTTGTTTTCAGATTATTTTCCTAGAAAGAAATGTTGAAAGTGTTCTGAGGCAAGCATTCAGATTGTGAATCTGCAAGAAATGTTATTGCAGAATCGCAACTTTTGTATGTATGTTACGTAGAGTACAAACAAACTTTGGTGCATTTGCGGCTGGTTTGATATAAACGGATATATATTAAGGCTAGTTTCAATTGGAATAAATTAAATGCTTATCCAAACTTATTTTCATTATGTTTAGGTCACATAGAGGAAGAGTTATCGACCTAGATGTATTTCTTTAAGGCGAGGTGGGTGGGTTACTTTCCACAATTCAGTTTCTTGTTGAAGAATAATTGTCCGAGTAATTAAAATGACTATCTAAGTGGACTTAGCTGCGCACCGGTGGAACATCGGTAGATGAGAGCTCACAATTTGGTCGAGCATCAGTCAGGTATTAGTTGGTGCCCTTTTAAAACTTCAGATCTTGCTGATAACTTGCCGAGAAATGTAGGGGACTTGTCTAAGTTAATGTGTAAGCGAACCGAGTTTTAATATTTTGTTTTTACTTCTTAATCGACGACTATTCTTTCGATATGTGACTCAATCATTATCGATTATGTCATTAGTACTACATCAATTATAGGCACATAAAGAAAACTTTTGATTTACATGAACAGATACACAAAGCCTAATATATATCAAAATCACTTCAACGACACTGCAACATTATGAATCTGCAGTCTTATGGTTTATTTAGAGTCTTGTCTATATGCATCGATCGATGCCCATCGACTGATGGATATCGTCAGACTCTGAATAAGCCATTAACCAACTCACATTTCTAACATTATGAAGACTATTTTTGACGCCTAACCTACTACCAGTAATTTATGAAAGCAATAAGGTAGTTATTGAGTATAGATATCTCGTCTTTTAGTTAATTCAACTGATGTAGGAGCATTATTACAGTGTGCCCATTCTAGATTGTACAATTTCTGATAGTATGGTGCTAAAACATAAAAAGTGTGCCAAAACTTTGGTTTCACAATTGCGTACTAAAGCAGGTGTAATGTTTTTAACTTTAACTTTATATAAAATCGTATTTACTTATGACACCGATGCGTTGAAGAGTGTAGCTAAAGAAAGACGTGAGAAACAGCTCATATGTGTATTAGTGTAACTAGAAAGTCTACTGATTTATTATGTTTTCTTCAAATACTTCAAAGGGTGTACACATTTATTTATATAAAGGTTATGATAATACATCATGTTAAGTTTGTATCCAGTTTAAGGGAGGGGCTAATGTATTCTTTGCCTTGTTTTTCATGCTTTTGACATAATCATTTGATGTTGTGGACATGGTGTCTGGTGTTGCTGACAGGATTGGAGTAATAATACACAGCGAATTAGAGAAATTGCAAGCCCCAAAATGACTATCGGGCTATTCATTTAAATCTACATACTTTGGTGGTACCGCCATTCAGTTCTAAATACCATCTTCAGCTTTTATAGACATAACTGTTAAATAATCTTTAAACAATGTTAGACAACATTCAATAATATTAAATGGACACACAATACGCAGTATGTATGCTTCTGTTGTCACCGTAATGACGGTTGCAAGTATACGAAAGCATCAATTGTAATCCTTAAAGCAATACCATAAGATCCTACAAACCTATGACTTTTGACTCTTTTGGACTTGTTTGGTTTATTTTTGATATAAAATTGATAGATTGAGTTGTAAAGCTATGAGTTGTAAAATTATTTTAAAACTCATAGCGAGACCAATAAATATGGGACGAAAATCAGCAAATGTTATTATTATTATGCTCAAGATCCAAGTTTTTCCACACTTGGATCCGCCAAAGCATAATAATGGTAGATATTGATACTCACCAAAACGTTTTACCCAAATTTGCATACTTTTTTGAGTTATGACATTTTGGGATCCCAAAATTAACTCCACATGTACTAGTATAGAAAAGTACATATGCACATCTGATGCATTATTCATTTTAAACTGTTTCAACTCATATTTATTTTTGAACCAAATCTTGTTATATTGCTCTGATGTATAACGTGTTAAAATGTAAATATGTGCTAAATTTTGTATAACATATTTACATTTTAACGCAATGTGTATAAACACGTCCTAGTCACCAAGTCGCTAGGAATTAAATACCATGAATAAAATGAGACAAAACAACATTTTTTGTCTGAACGGCTTATATAAATGGTCCACCGAGTACGAGATTGAAATAATATGTCGTCACGATGACGTCACGGGCAAACCCTCTATTGCAACAATCACTGACAGTAATATGTTTAAGCTGGGATTCCAATATGTACCAATATTTCCTTAGTTGTTTCATGAAATTAATAACACTTATTACCATGCAGTCTGATGGTCTACGAAGGTGCTAGACTTTAATGGTTATATATTAATTTCTTACAGAAAAATCCCTAGGTGACAAAGCATTTAAAATCATGTGGAAATATTGTTCTTTGGTTTTTAATATGTAGCCATGTACCATGAACAGACCATAATTGTGGCAAACTTCAAAACATTGTAAATGTTATTTTATATTCAAAACGTGTTTGCTTTTTAAAGCATCTGCAATGTTTCATTATCTTATAAGAACCATTAGAAGAATAACATATTGGTTACTAATGTTTACACATTCACTCAATTTGCAGCGTCTGGCGGACCATAACTTATATCGAAAAAAAACGTTAATTATATATTTTAATGGTTTTTGCAAATACATGAAAAAATAATAACGATGATTGACCATTTTTACGGCTGGTTTTAAGTGCCCTGTAACATATTTAAAATGCTATTAATAGTTTTGCATACAATCAAATTACATGCAAAATCACTATTTGTTTCTTTCAAACACATTATGTGCATGGTGTTTATAAGTTATTAAGTAAGATATCATGCAGCTGTACAACCACTTTGGTAATTCATGTTATTTGGCATGATGATCATGAATGAAAACAACGTCATAGTTACCCTTCACGTTACGTTACATAATGATTATGTACGAAGCTTTTAAAGGAGCTCGGTCCGATTGCTTCAAGATTTTTTCAAACCTTTTTAGATGTGTGTACCAAAATATTGCTCATATTTTGCTCACAATCCATGTAAAATTTCACATCACAATTATGTTCCGTTTTGGAGATATATATGAAAATATGAAAAAAACATAATACTTTTACACAGTAACGTAAATAGTGGCTCAGAAATGCAAAATTACAAATAAAATCAAAACTGAAATTTAAAATCAGTGGTCATCTTTCATATGAAATTAAAGACTAAATTTTAAAATCGAACCAAGCTCCTTTACTGCTCACTTTAATTCGTACTAGCCTGTATCAGACCATTAGAAAAAAACACTCACTCATGGGAACAATAAAAAGTAATACTTAAAATAAAATGATTGTCAAAAAATGTTAAATTCAACATCATAATCCTTGCCAGTTTGACCGTAAACATGCTGTAGCGGTTAGACAGAGAAATATATGTAGCGGAAACAACATGATGGTAAGAGTACGAGAATTGATAGAAACACTTAATTCATATCACGGGTTTTTAAGCAGTGTCAAAGCACTATAGAACTGCTGTTAATGCACTTTCAAATTAACCGGTCGTTTGCTTTGCACTTAACATCAATTCTGCCAAATTGATATAAGAAATTACACGAAAATCAATCGAACATAACGTCTCCTTAAGATAAGTGACAGAAATTCTCAAGCTTAGGTATTTTCTTTAGTTAATTTGCTTCTTCCTCGGTTTATATATTGGAAATGCAAAATTGATTAACGTTTTTTGCATGTCGAACTCAAGTCGTTTGATATTTTAGTTTGTTTTCTCGGAAGAAAAATCGATGTAAATCCATCTTTATAAAGTTAAATTGACATGTTTAATTACATTACAATGAAACGCGCTGAAGAAACCCAAGATAAATATACTGCTGGAGTGCCTCGGGGCACATCATTAACTAGAAATTTTATCAGATACGTTCTTCGTCTTTATATATAAACTCCTTCGTCGTTTCTTCGACAAATTAGCTTGAAGTGCAAGAATAAATAAGCTCAATTTTCAAAGATGTCATGGGACTTGAAAAGTATTGTTGAGATGATTTGAATGTAGATTATCTAGAGAAATTCAATAGTTTTATTTGTGTACGTGATCATAACACAATCAGTTGTTTTGATATGAAATAATTCAAGTGAACTCAAACGAAACGAGACTAGATATGATCGCTCTTATCGTGTTTTGATTAGTTTATAAACAAAATTAAAATGCTTGTTATCATTTCTTTAATCATTTATTTAGGATTTATATTAAAAGTAGCACAAAAATAAGATAATAATAATGATAAAACAGCAAAGATAAATTTCTTCAGGTTAAAAAAAAAATACTCATTACAATTATATATCTGAGAAGTGTCATATTATTCAAGAATGTTGATCAAACCTAAATGCAACATACCATATCACGGTTGAATGTACTTGGTCATGGTGCGAGGGATGTGATTAATGGTATGTCTTGGGATCAGGTTGTGGTGAATGCGAGTACTTGAAAAATTAATGACTTGAAAGAATGTTGTATGGCGTGAGAACCCGTAGGAAAAGTGTGTAAGATTGAAAAGTCTGAAGAAATGTTGGTATACTATGGATTGAAAGTGATATTGGTCAGTGCATGTGGTGTATCATGATAATTGGTTATGAAAGTGCAACGTTATGATTGAGTGTCAATAAAGCGTGTGAGAATGTACATGTATCTAATTCGTACGTATCTGTACAAATGTTTATGCAACAAATCGCCCTTGTCGTCCAACCACCACTTCAACTAAAACATAATTTATTTTCAAAACAGGGGGACGGGTTGGCGCAGCGTTTCTGACCTCGCCTTTCACCGCTGCGGCCCGGGTTCGATTCCCGGTCGGACCTAGGTTGTACGTGAATTTGGTTGTCGATCCATGCTCGTCCTCGCATGTTTTCTCCGAGCACTTCGGTTTCCTCCTGCATCTAAAATCGAAAATTCTTTCCAAATTTCTGTCTTTCACACCACGGAGGCGTTTCTTGAATTTAATGCATTTGCACTATTGGGATTAGCCTGGCTTACAGCCAAATGTTATAGATAAAAAAAATAAATTAAAAAATATAAAACAAGACAAAACCAATAATATCGAAGATTATCGGTCATTTGCATTTTTTTCAGTTGGTGATAAAAATATCAAAATTGGCTGAACTGATCGAGCATGATTGGACTTATAGATATTATGGATGGAATAAGTTTTGAGGTGAAAGAATACGAGTATGTGTGTGAATTATGCAATTCAAATGAAGGGTACGTTTGAGGTTTGCATGTTAGTAGCAGTGTGCCGTCTATGTACATGAGGTGATAACAGTTTAAGCAATGAGTAACTTCTTGGTTTTTTTTATTATTTTAAACATGTAAGAGTGTATATGTTGAACAGAACTTGTTTGCTAGTTTAGTATATTGAGTATGCCCAAATTTCCGCTGAATATTTCTTTATTTTAATAACATTACGGGATTAAAGTATATTCTTTTCTAAGCATCAAATTGTAGAATGTTTGAAATGAATGATGTACGTGAGTGCTATGTTAGATTTGATTCGTGAGTAAGGTAACTTCCCACTAACAGTTACAAATCCTAGGTTGCTAGTTTCCTGATGAAACTTTGAATCACGAGCAAAAACAATAAGATATTTTGCTTAAATAAGTAAATCCGGTTAAGATATGCATGGCAATATTAACGCTTAGTAGAACATGGGTTCCTATTCAAGTGACAACAGTTTTTCATTGTAACTAAGTAGAAAAAAACAACAAATCTGAATGCGTTTGTTTTTTATATAATTTGCTCGAATAATCATCGTAAACTATAATAACTAAACAAAACGACCTTTTGGTGACAAGATAAAATATATCAACTTTAAATAAAAAGGGACAATAAATCTCCGTTTTGGTCTTCTTTTCCCCACCAATAGACAGAACAAACAATATTAACTGCAATATTGGCCTTCAATTTAATTTGTATTTTTTCAACTAGTGCAAGTTATTTATTTAGTTTTAATAGATTTTGCTATTACAAAACAGTTTCGGTTTGATGCCGTCTGAAATTTCCAATTCAAACTGAGTCATGGTTAAGATATATATGCAATTTTAAAGAAATGAATAAGACAGTCACGCGTAGATCCGTAAAGATCTTAAGAACCAATTTCTATGCTGTTATTTGTTTCTTAATGATGTTACCAGCCCGACTTTGCAAATTATTTATGAATCAATGCATTAGATGTTACATCAAAATCATGCAAGATAGCTTGGGTAATTGATTGAAAAGATTCTTAGAGGCGCAGAATCCGGTCATGTGCATCCAATAACTCTATAACACATGATGCGACACCCATCATAATATGTAATGTTTCAAAAGCGGATTTACTGATGAATAATATTGGTTCTGTTTGTCCTAAAGTCACCGATGATGTAAAATATTGCATACATTTAACCGTTTGCAGTATTGAACAGTATTATGACGCTTTATAATACAGAGCCAATCAAACCTGTTTGAATCGTCTTACGTCAGAATATTATCTTGAATGAAATTAATCGGTGAATCGTATCGTTGTATTGTTATGGGTGTTTTTTTCTTACAAAGTTCAAGCACTTTTCACAAATATGAAGCAAACTTTAATTTAAATCGTTGAAGAGCAGTTGAGAAATTTAGTTGTTAACAAAGTTAATGTACTCTTCAAAAGATACTGCATTAAACAACAACTCGAACTTATGTATTCATAAGCATATCAAAAATTAAGTTTTTTCTAAAACTGTACACTGTAATGTTTTGAAACCATTAGAGTAGACTTTGTATTTCAAATGAAATCTAAATTGAAAGATAACTTTGAATACAGGAAATATGTGATACAAAACACTGTGAGCTAAAACTAAAAGATAACTTGCTTTTTTCAAAGTAAACACGTCTAAATTAAGGTAGGCTTATTGTAGCTTTGAAAACTTAAGTACCCAAAGGCTGAATGTTTAAACATTGCAAATTGAAATATCGTGAAGATGCATTATTGTTCATCGTCGTAGAACAAATTCTTTACTAAACAAGATCAGTCGTATATTTCTTTTGAAGTTATGTTTAGGTAAAATAACAGATTATTTCACGCTGCTGTCACTGTAATTGAAAAGTATGAATATTCTGTTGTTGGTGTTCCAAATATTGAATTTTTATACATGGCGTAATTATATGAAAACAAGAAATTTATTTTCTTCAATGTTATAATTCGACAAATTCATGCTGAAGAATGTTCAATAATTTACGCTGTGTATCAAAGAAATAATGAAATAGAGGGACGCGCCTTGTCTAGTGGTATAATCATCCGACATTGAGCGTCATGGGCTCGAATCATGTGGACGACGTACAGATTTCCTTGAGCAAGATACCTACTTCTCAATTGCTCAGATTCCTTTAGGGATTAAGACTACTAAAACAACGACAATCTTTAATGAACAGAAGGTAACAGACTCACGGGGAATGCGGTGTGGCGAATGTAATAAAAAAGAGAGTTTCGCCCAATCGAATAAGAGATATGTATTCCAACCTGTACAAATATAGGGTGTCTCATTTACTTTAACCATTATCTTAATGTAAAGATCAACTAAGATATTTAATATATAAATAATGGTAAATTGTGATAATATACTAATAATCATAATAAAAGTCTTATTCGTTTTAGGCAAAAAGCCATTAAATTATTTTACAAAAATTATTTCAGACACAAATATCACTTAAAGAAAATGAGACAAATATGGCACAAATGTGTTTCATGTGTAACATGTCATCCGTCTTTGGTGGGAAAAAGCGATGACGTCATCAGTGAAATCCATTAAATCTGTTGGTTGTTTTCATACATAGTTAATTATTTTGTGCAAAATGTGTATGGAATATTAAAAACATGACACGCTTTGTTATATTATGACAAATTATGAAGACGAGGTAAACACGGATGATGCAGTAGCTGTAAAACGAATGGTATATTTCATTGTAATAAAGAGATGAATGTACTTAATATAATCCCAAATTGTATGTTAAAACATTATGCTTGAAAACGTGGCAATACCAAAATAAAATAACATATGTGAGTTTCATGTCTGTCATGTTTGAAATACAAAAGAATACCGAGATATAAGATACGACCGATTTTTATAGTGTGTGCTGGACAGTATGTATAAGGGACAACCACGGAAACGCAATTTGTTTGCAACGATTTTGTATTAGCATGTAATTTTTAAAAGTGATTAAGATAAGAGACAAATGTTATGAATTACCAGTGTACGCAAAGGGTAGTGAATAATACGACTTTATAACAAACTGCTTTGTTTTGAGAGTGTTTTTGTTTGATATTGTGTTCCTTGAATATGATGTTTTCCCATATAAACTTTGAAGTATGCAACAAGCAATCAGACTCTGTCATAAGATCAATAGCATATCCCTTTTATTCTGCAACATTGTAAATGGGTGTTTATTTATTGTTTAAGAAGGGCTGGAATTCAATATATACACAACATTTTACCCGCCATGTCGGGCAGATAACTTTCAATCTTTACCCACCCGACATCATAGTTACCCGCCATTGGCTGTCGCATGTCGGGCGGGTGCTAATATATAATGTCCAGCCCTGTGTGTAAGAGACTTGATTAGTATTAATTAAGACCAAATCACTGTGTATTAATAATCTTTAAATAGATTGTTTATGATTATGGTATCCTTTTGGCTAGTTTTGTTGCTAACACACGGATAAACATTGAAAATCAGCTCATTTGAATATTCAGCAATATTTGGTACGTTGTTATAATTCAACAAATACCGACTAATTTACTTCCCTTATATGGTCATATTGTTTTGTTTTTTTGCGTTAATCGGCTGCTTGTTGAATATTTCAAGATTTACAGAGTATAGATGGTAGGTTGATTGCCTGTTTTGATTTGATCACGCAAGGCAGAATTGATTGTTACAAAATCAAATCAACCAATGAAGAGTTTGTTTCCAAAAGGGCCTAAATCAATTTGAGTACTTTTTTGAGAGAACCAGCACAAATGCGCAAAATTACTTTTCAAGTTTTAGTTGCTTTACATTTTAGGAATTTGCCCTCTAACTAAAGTGACAACACTCAAGGAAATCAAAACTTCATTGTTCATTTTTTATATAAAGCTTTATTTTCACTAGGCAGTGGATTTAGGCCCTTTTGGAAACAAATTGTTGTGGATCTAGGCCCTTTTGGAAACAAACACAGATTTGTGTGTACTTGTAGACTCAATAAAGCAACTTTTGGGAAAAATAGCTTGGTTCCATTAAACTACTTCTATAATAGCACTACACTATGGCACCAATAACTCAATTTTGACCAATAGTGGATTTAAAGGTTACATGAAAAGAAAATATCAAGTAGTTTCTATAAATTTGTTATAACAAAACTGAGTGAAAAACAACAACACAAAATTCCAATTATGCACAAACAGTAAATGATGCTCATAAATGCTTCCAAATATACCGCCATGCAAACCTGTATTTGACGACCTCAAAAACAATCTCTTTGAACTGGCTGAGTGAGATTACGCGTGTTAGTGTACGAATAGTTTCATAAGACCCTGGAATATACACCCAGTAAACTATTATATGTATTGTTTAATATCCGTGGATCTAGCAGGGCAGTTCAGATAGATCGTTCTTTCAAGGTCATAAAAAGGCGCTATATTTGAAAGTTGTTTTGAGTATCGTTGACTATTTGTGCTTTTTTAAAATTTTACATTGGTGTTTTCCACTTAGTTTTATTATAACGAATGTCTATGAAGCCACTTATATTTTCTTTTCCTGTAACCTTTAAGCCCTTTTGGAAACAAGCTCTTCAATTGTGGAAACTAAAGGTGTCTATAATTATGTCTTACACCAATCATGCGGATTTTTTGTATTTAATCCCTGTGCTTGTGTCTGGTGGTGAGAGAAAAATGCAAAGCTTCTACACCAGATCCCTTCTCTTAACTCGTACTTTATTACAGAATGTTGCATAAAAAATGAACATATATTAATAGTGGAATAATAATTATAGACACCAGACTGAAAAAAGGGGGCTGGTTATGATATGCAAGCGCAGTTTTTTTAAAGAATGGCCCAAACCAACCCAACCCAACCTTTCCGAACACCCAACTCCCAACCCCGGCCAAAACGACTGAAATGAGGCAGACCATGCACAGCATAGTCTGACAGTCATACAAGTCATCGGCACGACCGCACTAATGGATTTTGCCATGCATATAGGGAACCCACTGCTTGAAAAAGGACGAAAAAGAATTGATAAAGACAAAAAACTATTACCAGTTGTATCTAAAAATGTCATGATGATTATAAGAAGAAGGCTGAAGTATCGGATAGTTCACAGTTCCCTGATGTTAAGGTTTGTAATAAAAAGCCAGGTAAGTTTGGAAGTTTATGTCTTAAATTATATAGTCACACTGGTTGCTCTGTACTACAATGCTGCAAAATTTGACACTCTGCTTGGTGGATTTTAAGTCCTAGTGTCAAAAACTATACGATTTTTAACATATTGCACTTTAAAGGTACTTACGCAGTTTATTGTAGACATAAACTTGGTACAGACAAAAACAGTTGGTAAACAGTAATAAATGGGGAAATTAAACATTGTTCTGTTCTGGCATCAGCTTATTTATGAATTCAATGTGCAAATAAGCTCCCTTAAAATAGCTACACTATTCCACTGCATGGAGAAAGATGTGGCATCAAAGATAATTTCATATTAATCAACGTGCAGCAGGCTTTCGAAAATTTCCCCCAGTAACTTCGGTTTCTGCCAGGTTAGAAACTGCTTTCGGTTTCAGAATATTATTTGCATCTCCCACAGGTATGATGTTCTTTTGTCGTTCTTGCCTCCTCTTTCCGATAACCACAATAGGATCTTTCTCTAGCGTCCTTAGTATACACTCTTAAAAAGAAAGGATCAAATTGATCCGATAAAGTATCAAATATGAGCTAACCCTTTTCCGGATCAATTTTGATCCAAATTCTCCTCAACTTTGATCCTTTTTGGATCAAAAAATAGTGTGTTTGATCCAAAAAGGATCAAATTTGAGGAGAATTTAGATCAACTTTGATCGGGAAAAGGGTTAGCTCATATTTTTGATACTTTATCGGATCAATTTGATCCTTTCTTTTTAAGAGTGTATGAATAAGATACGTAAGCTCAGTTTCAGATTTGGTCTCCAAATCTGAAACTTTAAATTCACTGTTTCAGCGTCTCTAGGTAAGTTATCTTGAAAATAAAGGGAGACATTCCACAAAATGTATAACGACTTTCAAACAAGTCCCGTATTGCTTTTTTTCTCCGTTATCCCTTGCTACGCCACTGACCCAGTTGAGTAATATCGTACCTTATATATTTTGTTTAACTATAACAAAGTAGCGGATAGGATAGAACATATTTTTATCGCCTTTATTTGTTGCATTTGTTCAATCTATGAGCAAACAAGCAATGAAAACATTTCGTACTGTTAAGTAAGACAGGCATTTTGAAATATGTTATATGGGCCCCTTTTACGTCAAAAAAAGTTAATTAGAATATCAATAACCAAACTAAAACTAAAAAGGTGTAGAGAATATATAGTTGAATATTAATTATGTTCAGCTTAAAAACATATTCGCAAATTGGTGCTTCTGTGCGATGTGGACTACCTTGCTACACTAAAGCTATATTGTACCTGATGCCAAAAGAAGACATCGGGACCTTTCCATCATACCTTGCTTCCGATGCGATTTTGTACAGGTTTTAATGAGAGGGTTTAGGGTGAAACATAACACAATAAACAGACCTCATCCCAATTTTGCATTTCAAACATATTTTTTCCCTAACCCTCTCATCATAACCCATACAAAAATCCCATTGGAAGCAAGGCATGATGGGTAAGTCCTGATGTCTTCTTTTCCTGATGCCACTGCCTTACAGAAATAACGATGATAAAAAAGAGCTAAAAAGATAACATTTACCCCTGTTTTTATTTGCAAAACACCAATACATTCACATGTAGACATTAACGAGTAAGATATTGCGGAATTTATTCAGTAAGGATCTGTTAAAGGACTTTACTTAATTGTCAAGCCTTTATTGCAGCGTCTTCCCTTTTACGTACAAGCTTTTATTCAAATCAAAAGAAATCGTTTGATTGCATTCATTGAAATTTCCATTGACCAGCTTTAAATGGACATTTGAACTTAAGTAATGTATTTAGACATAAATCGCCACACACTTTATTACGCTTAGCCTCTTGCTAAATCTATATGAGTTGCTGTATTAGTATATACACCAGCAGATAAAAGTGTTTGCGCACAAAACTTTTAATCCGCCATATCTCGAAAAAAAAATTTCAGATTTTATATTATATATAGATATAGATCTAAAGAACTCAACAGGAATTACATTCACCGCATTGAATGACGTTCTGTACATACTGTAATACTTTCTTCTGAACATTCAAAAACGGAGTTTAGATACATAAATACATATAAACTGCACATTTGTTTGAAAACGTATAACCTGAAAATGTTCTTTACGGTTACACTATGATAACGATTGAATTATAAAATGCATAGGTAATGTCGAAAACTACATGTGGTGTTTTGCAGAGTCTTGGTCGTTTGATATAATAATTTGATTTTTGCCCGTATTTAGGCGTGCGCAAACACCTTTGACCGTTAGTGTACCCTAGGTGAATGGAC
This sequence comes from Ophiothrix spiculata, assembly GCA_000969725.1. Taxonomy (NCBI): domain Eukaryota; kingdom Metazoa; phylum Echinodermata; class Ophiuroidea; order Amphilepidida; family Ophiotrichidae; genus Ophiothrix; species Ophiothrix spiculata. Next base: position 136,407 of record JXSR01S037003.1, on the reverse strand, counting down.
ACTCTGAACCAAACATAAAGGGATAGAATTTCTTTCAAATGCCAAAATAAGAAAAGTTAGTGGTTAGTGTTTTGAGTTTTAATACACAAAGACACTTGGATAACCGTAAGCTAATTATTAGTGACACAATAAGGTCGATACTTGTTTAATACCAAAATGCACTGTACAATGCTGTGAATTGTTTGAGTTGTATGCAAAACCCTTGTCATCTCGAGTAAACATGGAAGATGAATCGTATTTAAATGAATTCAGATACAGATAAGATAAGAACATGATTTTTTTTTGATATTTAAATAAGTGACCGCTCGTTTTGTCTAGCGGGACAGAACGATATTGAGGAGCTGTTATGGGGAGTATTACAATCTAAGTTTGAAATTGAGTTTGCACCTGGCCAGTAGAACTTCAATTGTGTACCAACTGATTGTAACGATCTAGACGGGACCGTAATAATACACATATAGGCAGCAGTACTCTGATAATCTGTTCACAAATTTAGAAGTGCTATACAAGGTGAACATTATTTTGTTATTAATATCAACAGTCAATTGAAACAAAAATACTACTTCTATATAAGGCCATGTATTTTGAGCTGGGGACCTAAAATGGGGGAGCGGTGCATTTGTGCGAGATTTTGCACATTGTTATTATTTTTTTTAATTGAAGGCACCTACCTACCAAGGTAAAATACCCATCAAATTGAAGCTTTTAATAAGCTCTTAACAATGATACCAACATTTTTATGATAGCATGTTACATTCTTAAATTATGCAATTTTTTATCAAAATGAGCTTGGGGGAGCCGAGGTACCGTTATGAAATGTAAGAAATGTAGAAAATTGAAGTGTTACCTTCTATTAAGACCGATCTAAAATGGCTATTCCTTTTATTTTTCACTCATGTTACATCTTTAAAAGATAAATTATTTATTACAATAGTGGAATTTGCAGCATAATTATGCATCTTAAACATCAAAATGATTTGGACAAGTTGTTTTGGTGGTCCGAAAACAATGCTCTCCAACTTAATCCTAAGAAATGTCAGGTTATGTGCATAAATCGCCGTAAACGTAAACCCATTCCTGAGTATTTTGTTTCTGGCACCAAACTTTCATCAGCCTCCAGTTTACGTTTACTTGGTGTACAAGTGTCACATGATTTGACATGGAATGATCAAGTTTCCAATGTAACTAAAAAGTGCAATAAACTCTTGGGTTTTCTCAGGACTGTCGTTGGTAATCAAAACAAAGATATCTTGCTCACCATTTACCGCTCACTTATTTTGCCCATTGTTGACTTTTGTTCTCCAGTTTGGTTTGTGTATAGACAAAATCATGTTAATAATTTGGAGCTAATTCAAAGAAGAGCTTCCCGTTTTATTTTTCAGAGAAGGGGGGAGCAGTCATATGCTGGGCGTATCAAAGAACTTAATCTCATGAATTTAGTTAACAGGCGAAAAGATTTATCCATTTGCTTTGCTTCTAGCTGTCTCCTTAATTCAAATCCTTTCAATTTCACAAATTGGTCCGTCAACAACCGTCATCAAAATCAATTGCTTTTCAATGACCACATCACTCCCAAAACCGACAGCTACAAATATACCCTTGCCGCCAACCTCCCTCGTATGTGGGCACAACTACGTGAGTCTGTGAGAGACTGTTTTATTGTACATTCCAAAATGCCAACATTCAAAAAACATCTTAAAAAACAATTTACTGCAATTTCTTTTGAAGAGTTGGGGCTGGTCTCCTAAATTTTATATCTTTTCCCTTCAATGTTTTTATGATTCATTGTATGTCAATACTGTGCAATATATATGTTTGTCTCAGTGAGTTGGAGGTGCCACACTTTCCAGGTGAAAGCGATTTTTTTGCTCCTGGCTCCTCCTGGCTAGCTCACTGAGGCAAGATTTCTCTTTGTATTTTAAATGTAAAGCTATTTTATCTATTGTAATGTTTTTAATTGTTTGATGTTATAGCCGATTGTGTAAATAAATAAATAAATCAATATCCCTGCCTCTTGAAACCAGTAGATGATTGTGAGATCGTCTGTTGTATTCTGTCTAGTATCGCTGACCAAAATTTATCATCATTGCTCAAAAACTTGAAATACATGTGATAATATGTGAATATGTATATTTCCTTTTCATGTTAACACTGTTAGAACAATTATTACTAATAAATAGTTCACAATATGATAAAGAACTGGCTTGAAAACTAAAACAAATAATGTATTATAAATGTGTCCCGAAAGAACCTCAGACACTGAATAAAGTATAGCAGGTATCATAATAAAAGTATACATTTTTTGAAAGCTTTCGGACACCTTAACGCCGCTGATGGCCAACTCAAATATGATGTCTTTTTGGACATTAGGTATAGTAATAAAAAGATATGCTTACCCAAAGACAGAACATTTTTCCCCAAAATCAATCATGGTGTTTGACTTACACTAACCAACTTACCCCTCATCCTACTTTAAAAACATTCATATTTTTGGAATTTCTTATAGTAGGTAGTATACTTATTGAAATAGGTGGGTTGATATTATATGATGTTAATCCAGAGTATTTCTGAACTCAGATGTTCTCGAAGGATCAATACCCGAAGATCTTACCGAACAAGGCAAGAACTCAACACCTAGATCTTCAAGGGAAGTCCGGATCGTACGAGCATGACGGAGGTGGCCGTTGTCATAGTGGACCACAATTTTTTTCCGAATATGCCTCTAGCCAATGACATTATCAAGGCTTCTATAATAACTATGTACTGGTGCTGATGGAGGCTACCTTCCGAGGTAATCAGGGCCGATTTTCCACCTGCATGTAAATCACTCCTCGGAAGGCAACGTTACCTTCTTCTGAAAGAAGTGTTAATAGCATGCGCTCTTCAGTATAACCATACTCTGTAAAATATGCGGCTCTGATGCGTTCATCTTGGTAGTATGCTCTACATTTAGTCCAAGAGCTGAAGACAGCGTTATCCAATTGATGGAAAAGATATATGGCTCAGTCAAAGCGTCGCAGGGAAATATGTTTGGTCAAGATATTTTCTCCAGTGGTTTTTTAACATGATCGCCATTTTAAATTAAGCGAGAATTTACAAAATATTCTTAATACGAGCTTGTTTTATGTAAGATCATGGTTTTTGACACTTGTTTGGTAAGAGCTTCAGATATAAACTCTATTGAGGATTTATCGGCTGAAGTAACACATTGATGAACAACAACAAGTTACATCAAACCACCAATGTACAGGAATGACTTTAGTCTGTGCTTGATACTTGGGGCTGAGATACCCGTCGGAACTCTCCAATCACGAGTGGAATGTCCGCATGGAGAGTCCAGGTGCTGCACTTACCACTGATTTAATATCCTGAGAGGTTAAAAGACATAGCAGATACTTTTTAAATCCAAGAAAACGTTCAAACACATTTATTTGAGGGGGTTATTTTTGCACTAAATACCCAAATTTGAGAGCACGTCCATTTAAAAACAACAACATGTACGGTAACATGGACCCCCATACAGATATGTTCACTTATCTCTTGTCGTCAGAGAGTTTTTTGTATAAAAGTAGTACAGACATTTATACACTTGCTCCCTCAGAAAAGTTGAAAGCTGGTTTTAGATGAATTACTTTTAAAAATGGCGCCCATAATAGCCGTCAAAATACATTTTTTTCATTCCAAATAAATAAACCTGCCTTAAACATGAAATTCATGTCAATTGGAAATGGCTTTGCGAATCATAACATATACATTTCTCTCTAAACTGTTTTATTACGAGTTTTTAAATTAACAAAATATCACCCACTTTATATTGGCACAGGAGCTGGAAAAAATAGCGCATCAAATGTAAAATTAGATGTAATATAAGCACTTCTTTAACTAAACTCTTCAGTTTATGCATGTTGAATACGGTAGAAGTTATTTTAATTAGCTTTAGTTAAATAATTGCCTTCAATTTGATTTGTGTTGTTTTCACCAAGTATTCAACTTCTTTTGTAAAATGTACTTTTAATCTTATACTGGTTATTACAAAACGGTTTCGGTTTGATGCACTTGTGGATTTCCAATTCCATATCAGTCATGGTTAAGATGTATATGTAATCTTAAAGAAATGAATAAGACAGTCACGCGTAGATCCGTATAGATCTTTAATAAGAATCAATGTCTATGCTGTTATTTCTTAATGACGTTACCAGCCCGGCTTTAAACATTATTTATGAATCAATGCATTATATGTTACATTAAAATCCTACAAGTCAGCTTAGGTAATTGATTGAAAAGATTTTTAGTGGCGCAGAATCCGATCATGTGTATCCAATAACCATAAAACACGTGATGCCTGATTAATCATAGTACGTACAGTTTCAAAAGTAGATTTGCTTATAAATATTTTTGATTTTTTCCTGAAGTAATCGATGGCATAGAAGAGAATTTAAAGTGACACAAAAGCAGTAATCAACAATATATTTACGTATTCCTACAAAAAACAATAGAATACGTTTCTTCTTTTTACGTCATTAAAGTTTCTAACTTTCAATCGGTGATTTTGAACTTCTGCTCATAATCTGAACAAAGCAGTTAGAGCGTTTTGTTTTCCTTTATGCTCAAAATACATATCACTTCTAAATATAAAAGGGTAACTAGCACGAAAGAAATTCTATTGATAAGAAAATGTGTGTTATTTTTCTAACGGTAAAGTATGAAACAAAAACAACTTGCATTTACGTATTCATAAGCATATCAGACATTCATTTGATTCAAACACTGTGCGCTGTAATGTTTTGAAACCATTACAGTAAGCTTTGTATTTCAAATAGAATCTAAATTGAAAGATAACTTTGAATACAGGAAATATGTGATACAAAATCGTATGAACTAAGACAAAAAAGAAAACTTGCCTTTTCAAAGTAAACACGTTTAAATTAAGGTAGACTTACTGTAACTTTGGAAATTGAAGTACCCGAAGGCTAAATGTGTAAACATTGCAAATTGAAACATCGTGAAGGTGCATTATTGTTTATTGTCGTATAATAATTTTAAACTCAAAATAAGATCTGTCATGCATTTCGTACTTTAGGTATAAATTGAATAATGTTATTTCATGTTGCAACCATTATAATTGATAAAAGTATTATGTTTATTATTTATCACCGCCGTCTGGAAAGTTTTGCCTAATATAAAAAAAGTTAAATTGGCGTTCTCCGGTATTGTAGTTCAACAAAAATGTTTTTAAGGAATGAACAATAACCTTTGCTCAGTGTCTAAATAAAACCCTTGAAAACATACTAATACGTAAACATACCATTTAGAAATCTGTCAATTTTAAACGTAAAATGTCTTCCATTTACAAATGCGGAAATGTACTGTGTTTATATCAATTTGATATCCATTCAGATATTTTAACATACTTGAAATTCAAAATGGCACCCATTCTGAGATAAAAAAAATGTTTGGACCAAGTGTACTTTAGGTCCCATCCAGAATTTTAGGGTTAGTGTTAGGGTTAGGTTAAATTTAGGGTTAGGGTTAGGGTTTAGGTTCAGGGTATAGTTTTTGATGGGACCTAAAGTATACTTTTTCCATATGTTTAAACGTAAACACGGTGGCAATTATATGTGACATAAGCACCGCTGTTTTTGGGCACTGTTAAAGTATAACCATTTATAGCCAAGACACCTTATTGGTGGCGCTATTTCTATAAATCAAGTTTCCAGGTTTCAAAATCAGTGAACCTTAGTTTTTGGTATTTTCCACATGGAGACCAGGAACACATTTTATTCATTTTAAATTCGTACATTAAATATCTAATTTATGCAATGTGCATATAATTAATTTCAAAAAATGAATAGCGCCACCAATAATGCAATCTCAAAATATGGGCTAAAAATGATGTATTTTGATCAAAATCAGCATTTTTTTAAAACGTGTAATTAAATTATTGAAACAAATGTAACTATTCAACATCTATTTCCAGGACTAATTTAAACACTTTAATTGGTCTGAATTCATTGTAGCAATGCATTTTTGTCCAAAAAATAATAATAAATGAACCCATCAAACAGCTATGTAAGTAAGGTTATACCTGAGCTTTGATCCAACACGAATCACCGTCCCAAGTATATTCATGTTTGCAACATTGCCACGTATCAAAATCTGTCTTCGCTTTGCACATTATTTTCCTCATTCCTTACATCCTAGAGAATCTATGATAAGATTACTCGTGCAGAACATAAGTTTGAACATATCAACGTGCTGAGGGAGGTTCCTAACTTTTTTCTTGGATTTTTTTCAATTATTTTTGACATTTTAACACACACATGTGTTTTGTGTCCGTTAGCAGTGGACCCCTTAACGCCGCTGATGGCCAATTTGCCCATCAATAAAAAATTGGTAACAGAGTAGAGATACACGGGTTATTCTTAAAACAAGCCAATGCATTCCACTGAAGACATCAGTGATTATGTACAAGTTGCTGAATTTATTCAGAGCTATTCAGTAATGCATCAGTCAAAGGACCTTGCTTAATTATAAAACCTTTATTGCAGTGTCTGAACTGTATTTTCCACTTTCTACACGAGCTTTTATTCAACTCCAAGAACCTTTTGATTGCATTCAAAGGAAATTCTATTGACCAGCTTTCAACGGTCATTTGAAATATAATTATGTATTGAAATATAAATCGCCAGACGCAAAGGCTTGCTAGCCTCTTACCAAACCTCTACGTATTCTTGTTTTGATGTATACCCTACGTGTAAAGCTCTTATGGAATACTAATTTCGGAATGGAGAGTCTGACCCACACATATGGGGATAGAATTTCTTTTAAATGCTAAACAAGAAAATATCCCTTAGGGAGTATAGTAATTGGTTTGTGTTTTGTGTTTGTATTTGTATTTGTATTTGTATATATTAAGTTCACAACATCGTGGCCCGAAGGCCAAATTACATGTGATTACAAAATTTACACAATAAAATGGTTTAACATATATATAAACATCTAGAAACAATTGAATATGATAATATTACAGAATTAAAATACGAGTCAAACGTATTGCACATATA
>JXSR01S037003.1:104006-115167 GCA_000969725.1 Ophiothrix spiculata | reverse complement strand
ACTTGAGTTTTCTCTAATTTGCGCTCATTTTGCATTTTGAAATAAAGTGCGACTTTCTTCATGTCTTTGCGTAAACAAATACAATCTAGTTTAATAATCAAGGTCATGATGCTCTTTAATGAAAATATAAGTGATGAACAAATATGCAACAGATACAAAACACTAGGGAAAATTCAGTAAATTACTGCAAACCTACACGCGCATAAACTTGAGTTTTCTCTAATTTGCGGTCATTTTGCATTTTGGAATAAGGTGCAACTTTCTTCATGTTTTTGCGTGAACAAATACAATCTAATTTTATAATCAAGGTCATGATGCTCTTTAATTAAAATATAGGTGATGAGTAAATATGCAACAGATACAAAACACACGGGCAAATTCAGTAAATTACCGCAAACCTATACGCTCACAAACTTGAGTTTTCTCTAATTTGCGCTCATTTTGCATTTTGAAATAAAGTGCGACTTTCTTCATGTCTTTGCGTTAACAAATACAATCTAGTTTAATGAAACTCTTTAATGAAAATATAAGTGATGAACAAAAATGCAATAGATACAAAACACAAGGGCAAATTCAGTAAATTACTGCAAACCTATACGCGCACAAACTTGAGTTTTTTCTAATTTGCGCTCATTTTGCTTTTGAAATAAAGTGCGACTTTCTTCATGTCTTTGCGTAAAAAATACAATCTAGTTTAATTAAACTCTTAATGAAAATATAAGTGATGAACAAATATGCAATAGATACAAAACACAAAGGCAAATTCAGTAAATTACTGCAAACCTACACGCGCACAAACTTGAGTTTTCCCTAATTTGCGCTCATTTTGCATTTTGAAATAAAGTGCGACTTTCTTCATATCTTTGCGTAAACAAATACAATCTAGTTTAATAATCAAGGTCATGATGCTCTTTAATGAAAATATAAGTGACGAACAAATATGCAACAGATACAAAACACTAGGGCAAATTCAGTAAATTACTGCAAACCTACACGCGCATAAACTTGAGTTTTCTCTAAGTTGCGCTCATTTTGCATTTTGAAATAAAGTGCGACTTTATTCATGTCTTTGCGTAAACAAATACAATTTAGTTTAATGATTATGAAAATATAAGTGATGAACAAATATACAACAGATACAAAACACAAGGGCAAATTCAATAAATTACCGCAAACCTATACGCGCACAAACTTGAGTTTTCTCTAATTTGCGCTCATTTTGCATTTTGAAATAAAGTGCGACTTTCTTCATGTCTTTGCGTAAACAAATACAATTTAGTTTAATAATCAAGGTGATGATACTCTTAAATTCAAATATAAGTGATGAACAAATATGCAACAGATACAAAACACAAGGGCAAATTCAGTAAATTACTGCAAACCTATACGCGCACAGACTTGAGTTTTCTCTAATTTCTGCTCGCTGATTACACCACATGAATGTCATCAGCAAGTTCAGTAAATCATCGCAAATGTATAAAATCTGTGAAATGAAATCATGGATACTCTAAACCTTCAGATAATCATGCAAAACTAAGGAGCAAACAAACATATTTTCACAATAAGACAGTATTAGCAGAGATCTTACTGCATTTTTTTACCATGGCATGGAACTTGAACGACCATGGGTAACGACTGCACTGTTAACCTGCGTTTTTTTTTTATGTTGAAAATATGGATTTTGATCAATGACTCGTTACCTAAGTTTCTTCTGGTGTATTTTTTGCATGGTTTCAATATCATGCATGATGTCACCCAATTATGTCACGCTTCTGTCATGGAAACAGCATTGCTTGAAAGTGAGAGTTAATTAATGTGTGAGAAAGTGAAAGAGAATCTGTGAAATGAAATCATGGATACTCTAAACCATTAAGATAATCATGCAAAACTAAGGAGCAAACAAACATATTTTCACAATAAGACAGTATTAGCAGAGATCTTACTGCACATTTTTACCATGGCATGGATTTTGAACGACCATGGGTAACGACTGCACTGGTAACCTGCGTTTTGTTTTCATGTTGAAAATATGGATTATGATCAATGACTCGTTACCTAAGTTTCTTCTGGTGTATAAAAATGCCATATAGTCCAAATTTCAAATAAATCCATGAAAATTATTAATTATGCTACAAATTCCACTATTGTAATTAATGTTTTATGTTGTTAAAGATGTAAAATGAGTGAAATATTAAAGGAATAGCCAATTTAGATCGTAATTATTGCATCTTAAACATCAAAATCCCTGCCTCTTGAAACCAGATCATCCAGATTGTGATATCGTTTGTTGTATTCTGTCTAGTATCGCGGACTGAAATTTATCATCATTGCTCCAAAACATGAAATATATGTGATGATATGTGAATATGTATATCTCCTTTTCATTTTAACACTGTTAGAACAATTATTACTAATAAATAGTTCACAATATGATAAAGAAGTGGTTTAAAACTAAAACAAACAATGTATTATAAATGTGTCCCGAAAGAATCTCACACACTGAATAAAGTATAGCAGGTATCATAATAAAAGTATACATTTTTGAAAGCTTTTGACCTGAGCAACTCAAATTTGATGTCTTTTTGGACATACGGTATGGTAATAAAAATATATGTTCATCTAAAAACAGAACATCCCCCCCCAAAAAAATGGTAATTGACTCGCACTAACCTCTTGCCCCTCATCCTACTTTAAAAACACCCATTTTTTTGGAACCCTTGTGAAATTTTCTCTCAGATATAGCAAAATAGACGTATTTAACATGAATTTTAAACTGGGCAACCACACAACATAAATGACAGTTAGCGAAAAAATCACTGACCATCCAGGATTCGAACCTGGGACATTGGCATTACTAGCGCCACGCTCTACCAATTGAGCTAATGAGTCGAATGGGGAAGAGCGGTCGATTTTTATATCTATAGGCCTTCAGTTCTAATCCCGTTCCTCTGACATCCTCTCATCCGAGAAGCTTTGAAAGAGGATATGGAAATCAATTTCGAACTTATTCAAAAAAAAATAGACGTGTTTTGCGATGTAAAATTTGATACAAATTTGTGCATCAAAAAATTCCCCAACTCAAAACGCATGACTATAAACGCCAAAGCACCAAACACAGCCCAATAAAACTCCTTCACCTCGGTGGGATGATATAATATGCTGTTAATCAAATGTTTTTCTTAACTCATATGTTCTCAATAGGATAAATACCCGAATATCTTACCGGACAAGGCAATAACTCAACACTCAGATCTTCCAGGGAAGTTCGGATTGTACGAGCACGACGGAGGTGAGCGTTGTCAAAGCCGAAAAGGAAGTTCAGCGGCCGACTAAGTCGCTAATTGGGCCAAAAAATACAACAAACATAGGATGCTGGAATGTACAACAAAAGGTTGGACACTTTCCCATTCAAGTGTTTGAGAAGCATTTTAAGGATAATATGTGGTAAGTGCAGCACCTGGACTCTCCATGCGGACATTCCACTCGTGATTGGAGAGTTCCGGCGGGTACCTCCCAAGTATCTCCCAAATTTTAGAGCAAATCCATCTTTAAGAACAATAAAATGTACGGCAACATGGGCTCCAAAAACAGATACGTTCACTTATCTCTGGTCGTCAGTGTTTTTTTAAAATATATAATAAAGTAATACAGTTACTTTTATCCTACAGACCTGTATACACTTGAACCCTCAGAAAAGTTGAAAGCTTGTTTTAGTTAGATGGATTACTTTTAAAAATGGCACCCATAATAGCCTTCAAAATACACGTTTTTCATTCCAAAAAGATAGCTGTCATTAAATATGCCTTAAACCCACAGCTATCCGCAATTCTCCCAGTGTTGCTCAATATAAAGCACAGCTAAAAACACACTTGTTTAAAATTGCTTTCTCTGTATAATTTGTGTAATCCATGCTCTTGTTGTTTGTATTTATTGATTTCTCTATATAGCGCATTGAGATGTTTTTTATGTTATTATGCGCTCATACCTTACCTACCTATCCTCTTCGGGCCTGCTGGCCCTTAAGGCTGTAAGGCACTTCATCCAGCGTCCCCTGTCTCTGGCTGCATGTCTTGCTTCGTTCCATGATTGCCATCCTTGATCATTTCTTCTTTTTTTCCACTGTGCGTCGCCATGTTGTCTTTGGTCGGCCCACTCTCCTTTTGTCCCCAGGTGCCAAGGAAAGTGCAGTCAAACAGTGGCTATTGTCATCTTATCCTCAAAAATTCTTCTCAAGCACTTACATTGGAAAGTGTCCAACCTTTTGTTGTACATTCCAGCATCCTATGTTTGTCGTATTTTTTGGCCCAGTTAGCGATGTAGTCGGCCGCTGAACTTCCTTTCGACTTTGATCCAGAAGCGTCATATCGTCAACATACGTGATATTGTCATCTCTTGGTATTTGGACCGTCGCCGTACCATAGCCATCATCAGCTTTCGCTGGTATATAATAGTACCTTACAGTTTCCGTAACAATAGTTTGAACTGGGAGGGCCGTTTACCCGCCGCAGTAGGTTTTCCTTAGGGTTTCCTTCCCAAACTAAGAGCCCCGTAAGTTTCCCCCAGTCACAGCTGACAGATGGACTGGAGTTATGCGGCTGGTCCCAACATAGAGGAGGGGTTGAGCTGTATGTATACAGGCGATTATGGACAAGTGGGCTTACATTGCCACTGACATACAGTGGGCTAGGAGAGCGAGAATGCAGGATAGGATAAAGATAAGAAAAAGAAACATAGCACATGCATAAGAAAGAATAGGGATGAAATGGAAATGTGAGATAAGGAAAGCAAGCAATGAGCTGAAGTTGCGCATCAACATGCCATATACCAACCAAAACTTATGCACTCATAAGTGTGTTTATATTATTATTATTATTAAACATGAAATTCCCAAAATAGTCAGTTGGAAATGACTTTGCGAATCATAACAGATACATTTCTCTAAACTATTTTATTACGAGTTTTAAATTAACAAAAATATCACCCACTTTATATTGACACAGGAGCTGGAAAAAATGGCGCATCAAATGTAAGATTAAATGTAACATAGGCACTTCTTTAACTAAACTCTTCAATTTATGCATGTTGAATACGGTAGAAGATACTTTAATTAGCTTTAGTTAAATATTTGCCTCCAATTTGATTTTGTGTTGTTTTCACCAAGTATTCATTTTTTTTTTTGTAAAATGTACTTTTAATCTTATACTGGTTATTACAAAACGGTTTCGGTTTGATACAGTTTTGGATTTCCCATTCCATATCAGTCATGGTTAAGATGTATATGTAATCTTAAAGAAATGAATTAGACAGTCACGCGTAGATCCGTAAAGATCTTTAATAAGAAACAATTTCTGTTCTGTTATTTGTTTCTTAATGACGTTACCAGCCCGGCGTTACAAATTATTTATGAAACAATGCATTACATGTAGATGTTACATTAAAATCATGCAAGTCAGCTTAGGTAATTGATCGAAAAGGTTTTTAGTGGCGCAGAATCTGATCATGTGTATCCAATAACCATAAAACATTTGATGCCTGACTTAGCATAGTACCTACTGTTTCAAAAGTAGATTTGCTTATGAATAATTTTAGTTCTATGTCCTAAAGTAATCGATGGCGTAGAAGAGTATTTAAAATGATACAAAAGCAGTAATCAACAAATATATTTACGCATTACAACAGAAACAATCGAATACGTTTCTTCTTTTTACGTCATTACAGATTTTATCTCAATCGGTGATTTTGAACTTCTGCTCAAATCTTTACACAGCAGTTAGAGCGTTTCGTTTGTTTTCCTTTATACTCAACTTACAATTCATTTCACTTATAACTATGAACGGGTAACTAGCACGAAAAGAAATTATATTGATAAGAAAATGTGTGTTATTTTTCTAAAGTTAAAGTATGAAACAAAAACATTTTGTATTTATGTATTCATAAGCATATCAGAAATTCATTTGATTCAAACACTGTATGCTGTAATGTTTTGAAACCATTAGAGTAAGCTTTGTATTTCAAATAGAATCTAAATTGAAAGAAACCTTTGAATACAAGAAATAGGTGATGCAAAATCGTATGAACTAAGACAAAAAGAAAACTTGCTTTTTCAAAGTAAACACGTTTAAATTAAGGTAAACTTACTTTAACTTTGGAAATTGAAGTACCCGAAGGCTAAATATGTAAACATTGCAAATTGAAACATCGTGAAGGTGCATTATTGTTTATTGTCGTAGAATATTTTTTTTTAAATCAAAACAAGATCTGTCATGCGTTTCGTACTTTAGGTATAAATCGAATAAAGTTATTTCATGCTGCAACCATTATAATTGATAAAAGTATTATGTTTATTATTTATAGTCACCGCCGTCTGGAATGTTTTGCCTAATGATATATATAAGAAGTTAAATTGGCGTTTTCCAGTATTGCAGTTCAACGATAATATGCTTAGGATTGATCAATAACAGTTTCTAAATAAAACCCTTGAAAACATACTAATACGTAAAAATATCTTATAGAAATCTGTCAATTTTAAACGTCAAATGTCTCCCATTTACAAATGCAGAAATGCACAGTGTTTATATCAATTTGATATCAATTCAGATTTTTTGACATACTTGAAAATCAATATAGCACCCATGCTGAGATAAAAAAAAATGTTTGGACCAAGTGGACTTTAGGACCCATCCAGAATTTTAGGGCTAGGGTTAAGGGTTAGGTTTAATTTAGGGTTAGGGTTAGGGTTAGGGTGTATGATTAGGGTTAGTTTTAGGGTTGGAGTATAGTTTTTGATGGGACCTAAAGTATACTTTTTCCATATGATTAAACGTAAACATGATGGCAATTCTATTTGCTAATAGCACCACTCTTTTGGGGCACCATTAAAGTATAACTAATTATAGCAAAGGCACCTTATTGGTGGCGCTATTTCTATAAATCAAGTTTCCAGGTTTTAAAATCAGTGAACATTAGTTTTGGTATTTGCCACATGGAGAGCAGGAACAAATTTTATTCATGTTAAATTCACACATTAAATATCTAATTTATGCAATGTGCATATTATTTATTTCAAAAAATAAATAGCGCCACCAATAATGCAATCTCAAAATATGGGCTAAAAATGATGTATTTTGATCAAAATCAGCATTTTATTAAAACGTGAAATTAAATTATGGAAACAAATATAACAATTCAACATCTAATTCCAGGACTAATTTAAACACTTTAATTTGCCTGAATTCATTGTAGCAATGCATTTTTGTCAAAAAATAAATCAAACAGCTATGTAAGTAAGGTTACGCAATACCTGAGCTTTGATCCAGCACGAATCACCGTTCCAAGTATATTCATGTTTGCAACATTGCCACCTATCAAAATATGTCTTCGCTTTGCCCATTATTTTCCTCATTCCTTACATCCTAGAGTATCTATAAGAATATAAGTGGGAAAATATGAACATGCTGAGGGAGGTTCCTAACTTTTTTTCTATTATTTATTGACATTAACACACACATGCGTTTTGTGTCTGTGAGCAGTGGACCCCTCAAGGCTGCTGATGGCCAATTTGCCCATCCTTATTAAAATGATTATCCAAAAAAAAAAATAGAGTCACAGTGGTTTATTTTTAAAACAAAGAAATGCATTCCATCGAAGATATCAGTGAGTATGTACAAGATGCTGAATTTATTCAGAGCTATTCAGTAATGCGATCTGTCAAAGGCCCTTGCTTAATTATGAAACCGTTATTGCAGCGTCTGAACTGTATTTTCCACTTTCCACACGAGCAACTCCAAGCAACTTTTAATTGTATTCAAAGAGAATTATATTGACCAACTTTCAACGGTCATTTGAAATACAATTATGTATTGAAATATAAATCGCCAGACGCAACGTCTTGCTAGCCTCTTACAAAACCTCTACGAATCGCTGTATTGATGTATATCCTACGTGTAAAGCTCTTAGGGAATACTAATTTTGGAATGGACAGTCTGAACCACACATAGAAGGATAGAATTTCTTCTAAATGCTAAACAAGAAAAAATCCCTTAAGGATTATAGTAATTGGTTTGTGTTTTGGGTTTTAATACGTAAAGGCACGTGGATAATCAAGCACTAATTATTAGTGACACAATAAGGTCGACATAATACCAGAATGCCCTGCACAATGCCGTGAAGATTACTGCTAAGTTGCATGCAAAGGACAGTAACATGTGATGTCACCTCGAGTGAACTTGGAAGATGCATCGTCTCTAAGGTTAATCAGATTCCAATCAGACTGTACATTATTTGGAATGGTATTTATGATGTCCTGTAATGTTTAAAAGTCAAAAATTGTCAGGCGTTATATATGTTTTTTGTTTGTTTATTGATTTTGTTTCTTTAATTATTTAACTCCATCAATGGTCAATTGAGACGCTACACCGTGTTCTATATAAGAATACAATATACGAAGAAAAAGTAACTTTTGGTCGGATATAACGTCATCATCTGTGTTTCCAGAGACATTCATAAATCATAAAATATCACATTGCTGATGACACCAGATGGGATCTGTGTCAAAGGCCTCCAGGCCCCCAATCGTGGTTAGTAAAATTGCAGAAGTCTTCACCTTAGGTCATATTTTTTGAGGTCGGGCCCATTTGCGTTACAACTCACTCACTTCATCCATACCTAACTCCCTCCTGGAAATGGTTGATTAGAGATAATAAACACCTTTATTTGGCTATTAGTTTTAATTGATTTTATAGACTAATACATTATCTTCAAAATCATACCAAAATTATAACATTTCATACAACTATTGAAAAGTTATGATAAGATTTGATGCACAATGTACATATTTCATCCACACCAACCGCATTTATGCCCGTTTAGATTTCTGGCTAAATTAGCTTATTGACTTTAACTTGTTATAAGCGTTAATGATCAACTTTATTCGGGTTAATTCCAACTTGATTTTGATAAACAATAACCAGCCTTTGAAATTAAATCAGATTTATGACACTTCAATGGATTTTTAAGAGAAGATATGACACAAAAATTGATGCACAATTTCCATGATGCCTCATCCACACCCGCCTCATCCACACCCGCCTCCACCCTGGCTAATTAGCTTTAACAGGTTATTAAGCCTACTTAATCCCTTCATTTTGGGTTCTATTCTTAATTTCTTGAAAGTCAAATAAATTGTCTTTAAAATGATACCAAAATTAAAACATTTCATGGGATTGCTGAAAAGATATGACAAAATTTATGCATAAATCATTCTCAATGTAACAAATCCACCTTTTATGGGTGCCCACATTAAAAAGAATGACCCTTAATAAAAAATATTTTGGCCACTTGAAACCCAAACTAGAGACAGAGAACAACCTAGAAGTAATATCTGCATAGCCAATGATCATGCAAACATTCCTACAAAGTTTAATTGACATTGCCCGTACTTAAGTATAGTTAAAGCGATTTGAATGTGGAACAAAAAAGCCACATGAACCCAAACTAAAGACATGAGACAGGCCAAAGGGGAAAAGGGTAATCTTCGTTCAGAAAAAAACAAACTTGGTTTGATTGAAATACTCAAAATGTGCACGTAGGACGGTACTGAATAGAAGAGATGAAATATTTTTAGCCTCGTCCTGAGTGCCATTTTTATGCCAAAAATTCATTTCAAACTTGGTATTTTGGCAAATCTAGTATTTTTAAGGACGATTTTTAAGACATTTCCGCTAAGTCATCAAGTGTGGTAGTATAGACGTATATTTAGGATTTTTACAATGTGCAGATATTTATCAAGTGTTGAAATATCCTTTTCATGCGTCATTTTCTTGAGCAAACAGACACATGACTTGTGACTTTTAAAGCCAATGCTTGATTCAATAATGATGTACTATTATTAGCCCTACAAAAAGAAAATTGATAAAGTCACAATTACTAATGAATTTTTATTTCAATCAATCGGGGCATGTACAGGCAAAGAGGCAAAGGCTATTATATAAATTGCTTAGATTTTTGTTTACTTTCACATAAGACATCCGTTAACACGCTGATGTTGAGTGTCAGTTATCGACTCTGAGTAATGGTGGAATTGTGTTAGGTATGCAGAAAATAAACCGATGTTGACGCGCCCTAAAACAAGTAAGTAAGCGATGGTAAAATAGCTAAGACAGCGGTTTAATAAATGAGGAAAGAACTTTAATGCACTGATGCTGGACATTTGAACATTAAATAATGCATTTAGACATAAATCGCAAGACACTTTACTACGCTTGCCTTGCCTCTTGCCAAATCTATATGACTTGCTGTATTAGTATATAAAATGGCAGTCAATACCTATAATTAGCCATATCGCGAGAACTGTTCAACACTTGCGTTATTTTTTTCAGATTTTATTTCATATATATATAGATCTAAATAAATAAATACTTGGGATTTATAGTGCGCTATGCCTCCAAGATTTGTAATTCCACTCTGCCTACTCACACTTTACAGATGTTCGCTGACGTCCACTGTGGCCTAAGTAAGCTCCATTCCACATCAAGCATCATTTATGCGGCAACCTCTAGGGGCGCCGAACCGTGATCAGCCCACATTCGCACCATCGCTGCCTGGATCAGCTCCCCGAGTTTCGTACGGGTTTCCACGAGACAATTACTAGTTAGTTCCTTGTCCATTTCAAGGGAATTTCAAGCACACTCAACTATTTGGCACAAGCGGGGTTCGAACTCGGGACCTTACCCATCGAGCTAACTTGACTGCAACAGGAATTACATTCATAAAAAAATGGCGTGCTAAACATACAGTATATTTTCTTCTGAACATTCAAAAACGAAGTTTAAATACATAAATATATATAAACTGCAATATAAACTGCATATTTGTTGGAAAACCTGAAAATGTTATTTACGATTACACTATGATAACAATTGAATTATAAACTGCATACACTCTAAAAATTATTTTACTCTTTGTTGAGTAAAATCTTACTCAACATTGAGTAAAATCTTACTCGGTTAAGTTAATATTACTCAATGTTGAGCACATCTTACTCAACGTTGAGCATTGAGCAAAGTTTACCCAACGTTGAGTAAAGTTTATCCA
This sequence comes from Ophiothrix spiculata, assembly GCA_000969725.1. Taxonomy (NCBI): domain Eukaryota; kingdom Metazoa; phylum Echinodermata; class Ophiuroidea; order Amphilepidida; family Ophiotrichidae; genus Ophiothrix; species Ophiothrix spiculata. The sequence goes on along the minus strand of JXSR01S037003.1, from coordinate 104,076 downwards.
ACGTTGAGTAAGATTTTACTCAACAAAATGAGCTGTGTCCGTTGAGTAAGTTTTTACTCAACAAGAGTAA
>JXSR01S037003.1:82581-94601 GCA_000969725.1 Ophiothrix spiculata | reverse complement strand
TTGGATTTCCCATTCCATATCAGTCATGGTTAAGATGTATATGTAATCTTAAAGAAATGAATAAGACAGTCACGCGTAGATCCGTAAAGATCTTTAATAAGAAAAAATTTCTATGCACTTATTTGTTTCTTGATGACGTTACCAGCCCCGATTTACAAATAATTTATGAATCAATGCATTAGATGTTGCATTAAAATCATGCAAGTCAACTTAGGTAATAGGATACGCCAGCTCAAGAAAACCCCAACTCCAATAGCTCTCTTCTGTAAAATATAAATGCATACACATCTCTGAAAATGCTTTCAAATCACTAAAAAGCATTTCTATGCTTATATACCAATCATAGTGTCACATTTGACCTTGAAGTTGACTTTTTTAGACATTGTTAGATATGTTTTCTAGTGTATAGTTGCAGCAGGGAGATCGTGGAGTTGGGGTTATCTTATACTGGCTGTTTAAATATAGGAACTAAGTACTATAACATTTATCTAAAAATGTCTAAAAGGTCAACTACAATGTCAGATGTGACACTATGATTAGGAAATTGACATGGAAATGCTATTTTAGTGATTTGAAACCATTTTCAGAGATTTGTATGCATTTATATATTTTTATTTTTCTTACACATGCGTATTCAATTGATTAAAAAGATTATAGTGGCGCAGAATCCGATCATGTGTATCCAATAACCATAAAACACGTGATGCCTGACCAATCAAAGTAGGTACTGTTTTAAAAGTAATTTTCTTATGAATGATTTTGATTTTGTTTAATTCGATGGAGTAGAAGAGAACTTAAAGCACATTAAACAGTAATCGACAATGTATTTACGTATTACTATAGAAACAATCAAACCTGTTTCTTCTTTTGACGTCATTGCAGATTTTAATTCCATCGGTGATTTTGAACTTCTTCTCATATCTAAAAAAACAGTTTCTTTTGTTTTCCTTTATACTCAAAATTCATATCACTTCTAAATATGAAAGGGTAACTAGCACGAAAGAAAGTCTATTGATAAGAAAATGTGTGTTATTTTTCTAAAGGTAAAGTATGAAACAAAAACAACTTGTATTTATGTATTCATAAGCATATCAGAAATTCATTTGATTCAGACACTGTACGCCGTAATGTTTTGAAACCATTAGAGTAAGCTTTGTATTTCAAATAGAATCTAAATTGAAAGATAACTTTGAATGCAGGAAATATGTGATACAAAATCGTATGAACTAAGACAAAAAGAAAACTTGCTTTTTCAAAGTAAACACGTTTAAATTAAGGTAGACTTACTGTAACTTTGAAATTAACTGAAAATTGAAGTACCCGAAGGCTTAATGTGTAAACATTGCAAATTGAAACATCGTCAAGGTGCATTATTGTTTATTGTCGTAGAATAATTGTTTAACTCAAAACAAGATCTGTCATGCATTTCGTACTTTAGTGATAAATTGAATAAAGGTATTTCATGCTGCAGCCATTATAATTGATTAATATTACGTTTATTATTAAATGTCACCGACGTCTGGAAAGTTTTGCCTAATATAAAAAAAGTTAAATTGGCATTGTTCTTCAGTATTGTAGTTCAACAACAAAAAATGCTAAGGAATGAACAATAACCTTTGCTCAGTGTCTAAATAAAATACTAATACGTAAAAATACCCTTTAGAAATCTGTCAATTTTAAATGTCAAATGTCTTCCATTAACAAATGCGGAAATGCACAGTGTTTATATCAATTTGATATCAATTCAGAATTTTTAACATACTTGAAATTCAAAATGGCACCCATACTGAAATGGTTATACGTTAACACGATAGCAATTCTGTGTGAAATAAGCACCGCTGTTTTGGTCACCGTTAAAGTACAAGCATTTATAGCCAAAGGCACATTATTAGTGGCGCTACTTCTATAAATCAAGTTTCCAGGTTTCAAAATCAGTGAACCTTAGTTTTGGAATTTGCCAGGAACAAATTGTATTTATGTTAAATTCACACATTAAATATCTAATTGATGCATTGTGCATATAATTAATTTACAAAAATGCGTCACCAATAACACAATCTCAAAATGTGGGCTAAAAATGATGAATTTTGATCAAAATCAGAATTTTTTTAAAACGTGAAATTGAATTATGGAAACAAATGTAACAATTCAACACCTAATTAAAGAACTAATTTAAACACTTTTAATGACATGAATTTATTGTAGCAATGCATTTTTATCAAGAAAAAAAAATAAATGAACCCATCAAACAGCGATGTAAGTACGGTTACGCAATACCTGAGCTTTGATCCAACACGAATCCTCGTCCCAAGTGTATTCATGTTTGCAACATTGCCACCTATCAAAATCTGTCTTCGCTTTGCACATTGTTTTCATCATTCATTACATCCTAGTATACCCTATTTGATAAGAATATAAGCGGACAAATAAGAGGGAGGGTCCTAACTTTTTTCTTATACATTTTCTATTATTTTTGACATTTATGACACATGCGTTTTGTGTCTGTGAGCAATGGACCCTCAACGCCGCTGATGGCCAATTTGCTCATCAATATAAAAATGATTATCAAAAAGAGTAGAGTCACGCCTGTTTATGCTTAAAACAAACAAATGCATTCCTCTGAAGACATCAATGGGAATTTACAAGCAGCTGAATTTATTTAGTAATGTGATCTGTCAAAGGACCTTGCTTAATTATGAAACCTTTATTGCAGTGTCTGAACTGTGTTTTCCCCTTTCCACACGAGCTTTTATTCAACTCCACGAATCTTTTGATTACATTCATAGGAAATTCTATTGACCAGCTTTCAACGGTCATTTGAAATATAATTATGTATTGAAATATAAATCGCCAGACGCAAAGTCTTGCTAGCCTCTTACAAAACCTTATGAATCGCTGTATTGATGTATATCCTTCGTGTAAAGCGCTTATAGAATACTAATTTTAGAATGGACAGTCTGAACCACGTATTAGGGGATAGAATTTCTTTTAACTGCTAAACAAGAAAAGATCCCTCAGGGACTTTAGTAATTGGTTTGTGTTTTGGGTTTTAATACGTAAAGGCACGTGGATAACCAAGCACTAATTATTAGTGACACAATAAGGTCGACATAATACCAAAATGACCTGCACAATGCCGTGAAGATTACTGCTAAGTTGTATGCAAAGGACAGTGACATATGATGTCACCTCGAGTGAACTTGAAAATGCATCGTCTCTAAGTTTAATCAGATTCCAATGTACATTATTTGAAATGGCATTTATGATGACCTGTAATGTTTGAAAGTCAAAAATTGTCAGGGGTTATAAATATTTTTGTTTGTTTATTGATTGGTTTTGTTTCTTTAATTATTTAACTCCATCAATGGTCAATTGAGACGTTACACCATGCGCTATGTAAGAATACAACATTCAAAGAAAGTTAACTTATCAGCGAAGAAAAAGTAACTTTTGGTCGGATATTACAGTGTTTCCAGAGACAGTCATAAATCATAAAATCTCACATTGCTGATGACACCAGATGGGATCTGTGTCAAAGGCCACCAGGCCCCCAATCGTGGTTAGTAAAATTGCAGAAGACTTAACCTCAATGATATTATTTTCTTAAATAAAAATTAACTTACTGTTATTTTTTTCTGGTAAGATAAACTACATGTATATATTAGATTTGTTTTTGAACATCGTATTATATCTACTACAATTTTGATAAACCTTCCGGTTCCCGAATTGTTTTTGCCTCCATTGAAATGCTAAAATCCGTCAAAAACGCCAAGAATAAAAAGCAAAAATAGGAAACAAGTAAAAAAAGTGATCGATAAAGAGCCATTAGCCAGACGAACATTCCTAATAAATTTGGATGAAACATCGTAAAGGTGCATTGTGGTTTAAAATGTGACTTTGTGTGTGGAGAAAGAGCCAAAACTAGACAAGACAGGGAACCAACTAAAACTTAAAATCATTATATTAATTGGTATACAACTGTCCCATAAAAATCTGATTGAATAAACCTTATTAAAGTCGAGTTAAAATATGTTTGTGTGGAGTAAAAAGACCACTTGAAACCAAAACTAGAGACAGAGAACCAACTAAAAAGAAATACCTGGATAGCCAATGATCATGCAAACATTCCTACACAGTTTAATTGACATTGGCGGTCTAAAGTCGAGTTAAAGTATTTTGAACGTGGAACCAAAAAGCCACCCCAAACCAAAACTAGAGACATGGAACCGGTCAAAAGGACAAGTCGGTCAGAGAAAAAAAAATGGTTTGATTGAAATACTCAAAATGTAGACGTAGGACGGTACTGAATAGAAGATCTTGCGCATTCTTTGCCTCGTTCTGAGTGCCGAGTTTGTGGATTTACCCACTCAACTATTGAAATATGACAATTTTAAACTGAAAATCAATTCAAACTTAGTATTTAGGCAAATATAGTAAAGAAATGTCCATTATGTCATCAAGTATGGTAGTATAGACGTATAAATTATTTAGGATTGTTGCAATGTGCAGATATTTATCAAGTGTTGAAATGTCCTTTTCATGCGTCATTTTCTTGAGCAAACAGACACATGACGTATAACTTTTAAAGCTATAACTGCTTGTTTCAATAATGATGTACAATTATAATACAAAAGAGAAAATTAATGAAGTCTCAATACTTAATGAACTTTTATTTCAATCAACCGGGGCATGTACAGGCAAAGAGGCAAAGGCTATTATATAAATTGCTTAGATTTTTTTTTACTTTCACATAAGACATTCTGATGTTGAGTGTCAATTATCGACTCTGAGTAATGGTGGAATTGTGTTAGGTATACAGAAAATAAACCAATGTTGACGCGCCCTAAAACAAGTAAGTAAGCGATCGTAAAACAGCTAAGGCAGCGGTTCAATAAATGAGAAAAGAACTTTAATGCACTGATGCTATAGTATTCAAGTTACTCTTGTTATTTTGCATAGTATGATTGCAACGCTAATAAGAAGCATTACTATAATTAGAAGTATGGAAGTTTTAACGCTAAAAGAGCCGTTGTAATGAAATACAGCATCCATGTGACTGAGTGTCCTAGCTACCACCTAATTGTGTAAAACGTACCTGTACATGTGGAATCAATAAATCATTAATTACGATTTATTTCGTGTAGTTCAACTAGACCCGGGCTCCTGGATATGGGAGACACTCAGTCTCATTACACCAGGCCTTTCGTTGCACCCACCCCCCCCCCCCCCCCGGGGATATTACTCAACACCGTGTCATACCCTACGTCAGATTTTTTACAAAAATGGTCTTAGATAAAGAAAAAAGTCAAGACGTTTCATTGTGAAAAAGTAAACAAGCGGCAGAAACAAAAATAAAATTTACGATGGAAGGGAGTGGATTCCGCCTCGGCTCTTTCAGGGTTAAGAATGTTGCAAAACGTGCATAAAACTGCCGAAGATGTGTATAAAGGTGCTTTTCAAATGCGTATTTGCGTACGATTGTGCGAACGTGACACCTGTTTCTTGTCAGCATATTTTCTGATTTGAAATGTCTCTTAAAAAGCTCTCAATGATACATTAAGATGAATTTGTGTGCACAATGGTAAAGCTACATTATACATGTATAATGCAAGTCTGTGAAGAGTAACAGGACAACTAAGTAACTTAAGTCGAAGTATCGTATTTCTGTGTTAATTTGTTTGGTTTATTTCTGCTTCAGTTGTTATATTTCAAGGCTTTCAATTAAACCTTGCCATGTTCATCAATGACTATCAGTTATATGTGATCATGCATAATATTGCCTTTCAAAGGACACTTCCATGATGGCACATATGGCGGCACACCATAAATTAGCTTCACATTGATAACTGTACAAAATGGCTTTCAAGAGAAATCCGATAAGTCAAATATTAAGCATAAGGCGACTCCTACACCACTTTTCGTTTTATCAAATATGAGAAGTGTACCAAAAATAAACAAATAAGTTCACTACAAAACTAACTTTTTGAGATGGAGATCTTCAAAGTTTTACGATAATATCGACACCAAAGTCCTTGGCAGGCGACTACTTGTTTTGATAATCAAACACAACACCAGCCAAATTGCTTAAGAATTTAGTAAGGTTGTCAAGAGATCGAAAAATTACAACGGAGCACGTTCAGATAAATCCAAAAGAATTGCAACTGTCTAGTCTTTACGACTTCTCTGACTAGCCACTACGAGCTTAAGTGAAGGCAATCTGGAACTTTAAACTCTTACTACATAATTTATAGAAATATGATACTGAGATATCATTAATGTAATTTAAGTGTTTTTCAAAATATTCAGTTTAATTTGTCATTATGTCTTACAATATTAAGTTTTTGAATACCTCTTTACAATAACAATTATGTCAGTTTTATCCAAAAACTGTTTAATACATGCAGGTTTAAAGCATATAGTTTATGGATAAAATGGGTGTAGGTGGGGGGAGGGGGTTGGTGCAACCCATGAAAATTTAAATCGCCATTTTGAAAAATACATGCATGCTATGAGGCTGAAACTTCCGTTATTTTTCAATATTTTTCGACCTGAAAGACCTTTATGACGTCATAATTACGTAACGTCTTGACCAATTGTTGTGATCTTTTTATCGTAAATAGGGGAGAACCATATTTATCTATTGACAGAAAAAACAAGTTCATAGAGGGTTCTGTTCTAAAAATTTAGGGGAGATGCAACCGCTCCCCTCCTTGGTTAGACGTGTTACAAAAAAGCTTGGGTAGACGAGGGTTAAAGCATCAGAAGTAATATTATTTTCATTTGAGAGGAAAAGTCAGAGCTTTATTTAATGTATTTAAACGCCAAGCTAAATTTCTTGGTGAAAAAAGAGGTTTAAAAAAATAAGCAAATTGTAGCTCGTTGCATTAGGCACGAACAGCAAGAATATGGACCCATAACTTACTAAACTGCGAAGACTATGCATTTTTTAATGGTATATAAGTCAGTACAGTAGGTAATTTACACATCTATTGAATAACTTATAGCGACATCACACTAAATGGAGTGGTTCATACCTGAATGTCTCAATGTAAACAGATGAGGTATATCTAAAAGATAAGAAGGGGACAGCTCTGTTTGCATAGACTTGACATGAAGATTGATCGCCGCAGACTTGACGCATAATTATGCATCCCTAGGGGTAACACATCAATCGAATAATGCGATTAAACGGGTATTCGCATTAAGACAACTTACCACTATTCATAAATCAAATTCCCTGCGGATCAAATTTTCAGATAATGCAAAATCGAGTAAACTATCAGTGTCCTTGTCAAAAATTCGGATAAATTATCGACTGATATTACCAAAAATGTTTTAAATAATAATAAGAACCCCTTTAGTAAGGTATAAGGCTTCGATATTTTTTCAAAACCGAAACATATGAGTCCTATGTGATTTTTCCCAATTTTTACATGGTAAACTGTCTCACATTTTGCATACCTAAGGGGGAAGAGTATATAAAATTATGTAATAGCCGAAGTCTTTTTCTTAGCCATAAGTGTTTTTGTAAAAGTAGGAGAGGAAAAGTCAGAGCTAATATTTAATGTCTTTATACGCCTAACTAAATTTATCGGTAAAAGATGCCAGTCAAATAAGAGGTTTAAAATATTAAGCATATTGTAGCTCGTTGTATTAGGCACGAACTCAAAGAATGTGGACCCATAACTTACTAATCTGCAAAAACTCTGCATTGTTTAATGGTATATAGGTCAATACGGTACGAAATTTACACATCTATTGAATAACTTATACCGACAACACACTTAAATGCCGTGGTTCATACCTGAATGTCTCAATGTAAATAGATGAGGTATATCTAAAAGATAAGAAGGGGGCAGCTATGTTTGCATAGACTTGACATGAAGATTGATCGCCACAGACTTGACGCATAATTATGCATCCCTAGGGGTAACACATCAATCGAATAATGCGATTAAAAGGGTATTCGCGTTAAGACAACTTACCACTATTCATAAATCAAATTCCCTGCGGATATTAAATTTTCAGATAATGCAAAATCGAGTAAACTGTCAGTGTCCTTGTCAAAAATTCGGATAAATGTGACCCGTCATATCGAAAGGTACCTTAAGGTCGGCCAAATCTAAATTGATTTTTTGGTTTTATCTGAAAGCTGAGATTTTAAGCTTTAAAATGACAGCTTGATTTTGGTTATTGGATGTTCGGTTGCAAAGTTACACCCAAATTGGTAAAAGGCATCCGGCTGATTCGGAAAACTATAGTTCTGAGAAAATCGAGTTTAAAGTTTTTGTACTTAGTAAATCTTGAATGGAGAGAGGATTTTTAGCTTGGTTTTTAATACATTTTTCTTATGTTTTGGATGTTGGAACCTGATTAGTATGATAGAATACACTTCAATGATAACCTTTCTGGTGAAATTAGAAATTCGACCTTGGACGTGATTTTTGACTATGCTTAGCTTCAATGGCCCGTATCTCGTAATGTACTATGCCGGTATTAAGGTACCTTTCGATATGACGATCCACAAATTATCGACAGATATTATCAAAAATGTTTTAAACAATAATAAAAACGCCTTTAGTAAGGTATAAGGCTTCGATCATTTTTCAAAACCGAGACATAAGAATCCTATGTGATTTTTGCCAACTTTTACATAGAAAACTGTGTCACGTTTTGCATACATAAGGGGGAAGAGTATATAAAATTATGTAATAGCCGTGACTATCAATTACAGAAACATCTTCAAAAAGCATAGTTACAATTCGCATCATCCCTTTTTGTTGAGTTTAGCACATTATACTATTAATAAATTACAAATGATAATTAAGCTTCCATTGCCAGTAACAAAAAATACAACAATACATTCGGTATTCTTGAATGCTTGGACGCTTATAGATTCGTGTGGAAGGAGTTGTGACGATACCCTCATCGCAAATTTAACAAATTGTTGAGTCTGGCCCAATGGCTTCGAAACAGAGATAGGCACTCTGACCTGTGCAATACAGGGTGCCCTCTTTACCTATTAATTTACATAGCTAGTCCAGAATCAAAAGATTTTCCGCAAACAATCATACATACCCTATTTTGTTTTTGAGGACACTCCTCACGATACCCGTAAAATATTTGAGGTCAGTTAAAGTATGTGTTAAAGATTTGGAAGCACATTTTGCATAGACGCATAGACTTAGGCCGAAACCATAGTTGGCCTCCAAACAAAATTTTCCCTACCAAACATTTGGTCGTGACGTCACCAAATATTTGCCATTGAATTTAAAGTATGAACGGGTAACAAACATTTGTTCCAATGTATATGGAGCTTAAAAACGCAAAAGCAACTAACCCCAGGCATTAAGGTAATATCTTTTACATACTTTGCGGTCATTTTGATGAAAACAATAGGGGTGCCATCAAAGGTAGGGTTAAGGTAGGCCGTCAAAGTTGGTGTGTAGGGGAGTTGGTGCAACCCCGGAAAATTTTTAGTCGCCATTTTGAAAAATATATGCATGCAATGAGGCTGAAACTTACAGGATATGTTAGAATGTTTCCCTTCTTTATTAGCGAAAAAAAAAATTAGCGTTAAGACAACTTACCACTATTCATAAATCATATTCCCTGCGGATCAAATTTTCAGATAATGCAAAATCGAGTAAACTGTCAGTGTCCTTGTCAAAAATTCGGACAAATTATCGACAGATATTACCAAAAATGTTTTAAACAATAATAAAAACGCCTTTAGTTAGGTATAAGGGCTTCGATCATTTTTCAAAACCGAGACATAAGAGTCCTATGTTGTTTTTTTGCTAACTTTCACATGGTACACTGTCTCACGTTTTGCATACATAATTATTGCTAATAGTTGCAACTTTTGCTCGAACAAATAGCGAAAAATCTTGATTTTGGCGATTTTTGGTAATTTTCGCGTTTTTTGATTTAACGTCACTTATGACGTCACTGTGACGTCATACAAGGTCAAATTTCAATTCTTTTGGTACCAATGGACACGTGAGGGTTATGGCTATCCACCGATACCCTACACTTGATGTTTCGTCAATCGGTTTCCGAGATCGGAAGAGGGGGGAGGGGGTGGGGGGCGGAATCCGCGCACCCGGCTGTGAGGTAGGTCGAAAAAGCCCGGCCCTATTAGGGTTAAGTAATAATGCTGATGTGCACAATTAAAAGATAAGCATTTTTGAAATATGGTTAATTTTGAAAGAAATCAGAAAGGAGATCTTCTAGAACATATTCTAACTATTTTAACACAATTGTGTTATGTTTTGGATGTCGGAACCTGGTTAATATGATAGGATACACTAAATATTTCTGATGAAATTAGAAATTCGTCCTCGGACGTGATTTTTGACTAAATTTAGCTTCAACCACGTAATTTATTATGCCGACTTAAAGTTACCTTTCGATATAGCACTTTCACATATCCCCTCGCTTAGCACCACTAAGTCCCGGGTTTGATGAGATCCCCGGTAATGAGACTGAGTGTCCCCCATAACCAGTAGTCCAGGTCTAATTGAACTACACGGAATACGTCGCAATCGATGATTTATTGATCGCACATGTACAAGTACATTCTACACAATTTAATAGTAGCTAGGACATTCCAGTCAAACGGACGCTGTATTTCATTACACCGGTCCCGGCTTTGTATGTAAAATTGGTTTCAGTTCAAACTCATATTCACATGTTCTTCTTTGGATACTCTGGTCTTCCTCGTGCATCCAAAACTGATACATGTATGGGTTAGTCATGCATTACAAAGCGAGGGAATAACCACTGAGCTAATTGAGCAGCATTCAAAACAATTAAATGGTTTTCTAGCAAAGACATTATTTGTGCGTTAAGGAAATGTAGGCATCCTTTAATTGGACACACTTTAAGTTCGTATGTCAACTACAGTGTGTCCAAAAATTAACTGCACATTTTATATGCTAATAACTTTAAACCAAGATTCGTATCTCTAGACATATGTATTGATCATGTTGATAGAGGACACGTTCAGAGTTTTATTTTTGTTGGTAATAGAACATGGTGCAATCAGTAACCTCCTAAGATGACGAGGAAGCTCTGAAAGTTTAAAGTGGTTGAACCATTGTTGACACTCTTCTGTCACTTCACCATGACGAGACTAAAATGGCGTCATCAGCATTTTCAAGGAAGGGTCAAATTACTTAAGACAAACAAATCATGGCCCTCACGCTCTTTATGTGGTCTTTTTTTTTTGCAGTTATCTAAAGAATAGTACATCCCAAAACGCTGGACTATTAATGAGCTGAAACAGAACATTACCTGTCAAATCAGGAAGATCATGAAGAACATTTGCGCAAATCTCAAGAACTTGAAAGAAATCAGAAAGGAGATCTTCCAGAACATATTCTGAAATGCTAGGCAGCTTAATCGTGTTTAAGAGGGAGGTAATTCAAAATGTATCTGTAAATGTAACTCAGATATGTTTGTTAACCCTAAAAGAGCCCGCCCCCTCCGACATTTTTTGTTACACCTCTACCGATTGTTATTTTATCTTGGACTTTTTTTTTAAAGCCTTGTGCTTATTTAAGACTATTTTTATGAAAATCAACCATAGGGTTGAGACGTGGCGTTGCGGAATGGTACGCTGGGTCAAACAAAAACTTGACCAAAAACTGATTTTCAATAGAAATTCAATACAAATCGTATATTTTGTTTTCAGGATACACTTCCACTATGGTTTATTTTATTTATTTGGAGTAAGAACATGTGTAAGTATACTCTGACACACATTATTGCTAATAATCGCAACTTTTGCTCGAAAAAATAGCGAAAAATCATGATTTTGGCGATTTATTTGTGATTTTCGCGTTTTTTGACATGACGTCACTTATGACGTCACTGTGACGTCATACAAGGTCAAATTTCATTTTTTTTATTACCAATGGACTTGTGAGGGTTATAGCTATCCACCAGTACCCTACACTTGATGTTTCGTCAATCGGTTTCCGAGATCGGAAGGGGGGGGGGGCGGCGGAATCCGC